>CM064529.1:31431833-31620318 GCA_032716605.1 Paralithodes platypus
ATCCAGACAGGACCGTTCCAAACAGTATTATTATCAATAAACACTAACACTTACCATATGATATGTTTATACATAGTATGGATTGTAATTCCCTTGGTTTAGATACTTGTTTGTCCATCTTGTTCTTTCATCAGAAAGTTGTAACTAGTTTATGAAGTATATCACTGAATTAAAGGTTAAAAAGTAATTCACAATATTGTATTCGTATTTGGAAAAAAAGTGTCCTATAGTGGATGGTGTTCACTTAAGCCAGACATTTGGGGCCCCGTGACAAATAGATCAAATAATATATCGTCATTAAATTTGACTTACTACCCGATATACACGAAAATAGCTTACAGCTATTAAAAAATTTACTTTCAATGTATCGACGACTTTAGTTTACAACTACCTATTTACAAAACTAGGGCAAAATGAGCGAAAATTACCAATCGTATCGAAGATAAACAACAGGACGATGTTGTACCCTTGCCCAAGCCCAACACCTAATTATTTATGTTTCATAAACATTCACGAGGAAGATGATAAAAACAAGGAACAGCGAAACGTTTATTATAAGTGCCATTCTAAGAAATACACGATTTAATTTAATTGCCGAAAACTAATATGTTATATATAATTCTTCAATTAAAGACAATCTTATGTTTCTTAGAATGGCACGTATCATAATCGTCTGTTTGTCTGTGTTATCACATGTTGCTAATAGGTTATAATATAATATAATATAAAAATATAATTCCCGTCTATGTGTGTGTGTGTGTGTGTGTGAATATATGATATACCGTAGTCTGTGTGTGTGTGTGTGTGTGTGAATCTATCCCGAGTGAGTTACATCAATAATTGCTAAAGCTTCAGACAGGGTTTGAACTACGGTCAACCAAAAAGACATCCAACGCTTTAGCCCACTCGGCAATGGCTTGATAAAAAGCTTACCAACCTTTTCATATATATATATATATATATATATATATATACTTTACACTTGCCGTTGTATAAAGTGTATATGCATGTTGGTAAAAACACTTTTACATATCGATGTAGTGGGAGTTACAGTTATATAATGGAATTATCATAATTCAACGATTATTATTTGTGCTTTTTGTCTGAATAATTAACCCTCTCCGTGTCTTTGATTGGTCATCCTAATCATTATGACATTGTTAGATTTAATTCATATAATAAATAACTTAAATCTACTTCACATAAATATTATGCCTTATAGTACATTTATAGTGTAATTTAATGAATTCGTTAAAACTAGACGATGGTATTACACTTATGATAACATATTATTAGTTCTATCTATCTATCTATCTATCTATCTATTGCCTGACGCCGTGATTTGTAGGTAAAGGTATAATGAATATAAACATAACTTTTGGTAGTCAATAGGTAAAACATCCAATACATACTTGTCACCTGTTACCAATGAAGTAATGCACGATGTATTCTCCACTATGCAGGAGAAACTTGCAGGAGTGGTCGTAGCAATTATGTACGAGTTTCTGGTTTCAGTACAACTGTTGTGTTTATTTCTAAGTATTGGATGAGGGAGACAAAAGGTAAAATTGCCTGTGACGAGTGCCTCCCCACAGAGTTGATAGAGTGACAGGACCAAAATCAAGGGACGATCAGACGATTTTGAATCTTAGGAAGGATATAGTAGCTAAAATGTTTAATTATATAGTCTGTAGACTTTAAATAGGCTATTAATACTCCAGTATATTAACAAATATTAAACTTAATAGTTTAGCACATCGTCTTTTGGATTTATGGTATCTAGGCAATGCAAGTATTTTGAAGATGTAAAATATTTCTGAACTAATCGGACAACCATCTAACGTTATAACGTATTAAAATATATATTGAACATTAATAGCCTAACCCATCCGCCTTTAGTCACATACATTTATTTATAATTAACACTTAATAATCAATACCACCATAATATAATAATAATAAAAATAATAATATAATAATAATAATAATAAAATAATTATATATGCTTCATGACCTGCCGGAGCTGGTGGTTCGAACAAGGGACTCAGGATAGAGTTCACACCGCTCCAGACAGGACAGTCCACCATGATTATGTATACATTATCGTTTTTATTCCTTTGATTAGATTGTTTATTTTATTTTTACCTCCTCTTCCGTCAGAGATTGTACAAGTTTAGGTAGATATCGAAGAATTAAAGACAACCATTATTACGGTAATCAGTTCGCATTTGAGAAAGCTTCCTGAAAGTTAGTATTGTAGATAGTTTGTAGCTAATGAAAAAGAGGATTAAACTCCTTACTGCTATTACAATAATTATGAACAAATCATTTATAAGTCGTACCACAACCATATATTTCTAAAAAATATGTATAGGTTAATTAACATATAATTATAAAATACTATGTTTCCACTTTCTAACCGTTCCGATGACGACATTGTATGTTATTGTGGGAAAATATACATATAACTTTATATGAGCATGAAAGGAGGACAAATGCATAGCTGTAAACAATTGTCCCCCAATGTTGTAAGAGTGACCAAGAGGTCTAATCAACGTAAGTTTCTGTGTGTTGGAAAATAATTGTGGTGTGCATGTTAAGTGTAGTGAAAAGATATGATGAGGAGGTGTTTGTGAGAGTTAGTTGAATTACTCTCTGTGTAGGTGAGACAGAAACAGTAAGTAAAGCCAGACAAATGAAACAAAAGTTCCAGCAACTCTTCAACACATGGGGTCCTCTAATTGTCTGTCTTCAATAAATCAGATTGTGAGCTGTTTGTAAGCGTTAAAATATTATTGTTTCCGTTATAATCCAGATCACAGTTTCGAGTAATAAGGGGTTAAAGTTTAAGAAAAGGGTACTCCACTCAACACAACATCATTTGTATAATACTCCCACTACATCGATAATGTAGAAGGTTTTATATAACTGCAACTACATCGATAATGTACAAGTGTTTATAAACTACTACATCGATAATGTACATATATAACTAACCCCACTACATTCGATAATGTACAATGTGTTATATAACTGCATCCCACTACATCGATAATGTACAAGTGTTTTATAACTGCCAATACATCGAGAAAGAATTAATAACTGCAACTACATCGATAAGTAGAAGTGTTTTATATAACTGCAACTCACTACATCGATAATGTACAAGTGTTTATATAGCTGCAAAACTACACGATAATGTAGAAGTGTTTTATATAACTGCACACTACATCGATAATGTACAAGTGTTTTATATAACTGCAACTCCCATACATCGATAATGTACAAGTGTTTATATAACTGCAACTACACGATAATGTAGAAGTGTTTTATAACTGCAACTCCCACTACATCGAGAATGTACCAAGTGTTTATAACTGCAACGCCCACTACATCGATAATGTAGCATTTATAACTGCAACTCCCATACATCGATAATGTACAAGTGTTTATATAACTGCAACTCCAACTACATCGATAATGTAGAAGTGTTTTATATAACTGCAATCCCACTAATCGATAATGTACAAGTGTTTTATATAACTGCAACTACTACATCGATAATGTAGAAGTGTTTTATATAACTGCAAACCACCACTACCATCGATAATGTACAAGTGTTTTATATAACTGCAACTCCCACTACATCGATAATGTACAAGTGTTTTATATAACTGCAACTCCCATACAGCGATAATGTACAAGTGTTTTATATAACTGCAACTCCCACTACATCGATAATGTACAAGTGTTTTATATAACTGCAAATCCCACTACATCGATAATATACAAGTGTTTTATATAACTGCAACTCCCACTACATCGATAATGTACAAGTGTTTTATATAACTGCAACTCCACTACATCGATAATGTAGAAGTGTTTTATATAACTGCAACTCCCACTACATCGATAATGTACAAGTGTTTATATAACTGCAACTCCCACTACATCGATAATGTAGAAGTGTTTTATATAACTGCAACTCCCACTACATCGATAATGTACAAGTGTTTTATATAACTGCAACTCCCACTACATCGATAATGTACAAGTGTTTTATAACTGCAACTCCCACTACATCGATAATGTACAAGTGTTTTATATAACTGCAACTCCCACTACATCGATAATGTAGAAGTGTTTTATATAACTGCAACTCCCACTACATCGATAATGTACAAGTGTTTTATATAACTGCAACTCCCACTACATCGATAATGTAGAAATGTTTTATATAACTGCAACTCCCACTACATCGATAATGTACAAGTGTTTTATATAACTGCAACTCCCACTACATCGATAATGTACAAGTGTTTTATATAACTGCAACTCCCACTACATCGATAATGTACAAGTGTTTTATATAACTGCAACTCCCACTACATCGATAATGTACAAGTGTTTTATATAACTGCAACTCCCACTACATCGATAATGTACAAGTGTTTTAGCAAAATGCATACTTGATAACAAACGGCATGTGTAATATATATTATTATATATATATATATATATATATATATATATATACCTGTATATATATATATATATATATATATATATATATATATATATATATATATATATATATATATATATATATATATATATATGAAAAGGATGGTTAGCTTTTTATCACGCCATTGCCGAGTGGGCTAAAGCGTTGGATGTGCTTTTGATTGACCGTAGTTCAAACCCTGGCTGAAGCCTAATTAGCAATTATTTATGTAACTCACGCGATATATTCTACACAAACACATATACTGCATATATATATATATATATATATATATTTATTATATCATATTAAAATATTAAGAAAATGTGATAACAAAGACACAAGACGATTATGATAGGTGCCATTCTAAGAAACATAAGATTGTCTTTAATTGAAGAAATTATATAAATATTAGTTTCGCCAATTAAATGAAATACTATGTTTCTTAGAATGTCACTATATAATAAACGTGTCCTGTCTTGTTTTATCACCTCTTAATGTTATGAACATAAATATTAGAAGTTCGTCTTGGGCAAAGGTAAACATCGTCACTGTTTGTTTACCTTCCATACGTTTGGTACTTTCACTCATGTCACCCTAGTTGTAAATAGGTATCTCTAAAAGTAGTCATAATTGAAAGTAAGGTTTGATACTGTAAGTTTAATTCGTTTATACCGATCATTTAGAAACATTATGAAAATATATTATTTGAGCTATTTTCACGGGGCCCCAGATGTCTGGCTTAAGTGAACAGACTATAGTTTGTTATCATAATAGTATATACAGTTTTGCCAGATGTTATTTAGCTACAAACTATATATCATAATAAATATATGAAACTGTTCATATACGAATACAATATTGTGATTACGTTTTAACCTTTAATTCAGTGATATATTTCATAAACTAGTTACAACTTTCTGATGAAAGAACAAATGGACAACAATTATCTAAACCAAGGGAATACAATCCATAATATGTATAAACAATATAATATGGTAATGTTAGTGTTATTGATAATATGATGTTGGACGGTCCTGTCTGGATCAGTGTGAGCTCTCAATCATGAATCTTCTTGTATTTATCAACAATGTTCACGTCTGCAAATATATCGCATGTTATATATTGATCACAAGAAATATACAATTAATTAATTGTCATGACCTGTTTACCTTAATATTTTAACATATTATGTTAAGCAACGTAAATAGTATGCGGAAATACCCCCGAGGCATTATGATATATTAAGCCAGTTCACAGCCGGGCGGTAAGAGGTGAGAGCCTCACTGCCTGGTTGTCTGATCGAGTCCTGAGTTAATACAAGGCTTGGTCAGACAGTGACTGGTTAGGTGGCCACCGAACAGACTGGGCAGATCGTCCATTATTAGTTAGGTAGGTGTAGGTATTTAGGTGGCCACCGACAGATACCAAGGTTCAGGCCTTGGGTACAGTTACACTGTGTATATATATATATATATATATATATATGCAGTGTTACTGTAACCAAGGCCTTAACCTGGTATATGTTGTATAGTACAGTATGCATGTTGCATTCATATAATGGAATTTTCATAATTTAACGATTAAATTATTTGTACTTTTTGTCTGAACAATTAACCCCCTCCGTGTCTTTGACGTATTGGTCATCTTAATTATTATGACATTGTTAGATTCAATTCAGATAATAAATAACCTAAAGCTACTTCACATATGCCTTATAGTACAATTATAGTCTGATTTAATGAATTCGTTAACACTAGACGATGTTATTACACTCATGATTATACATATTATGTAGTTAAAGGTATTATTTAATGTAAATATAACTGTTGGTAGTCAATAAGTAAAACATCCAATGCATACTTGTTGTTACCTATTACCAATAAAGTAATGCACGATATATTCTATAAATAGTTTCCTCAACAACCTTTTCTCTAACTGAGGAAACCTAAGTAAGAGCAATTTAAGCCATTAAAACAGGGTCCATACACCTAATGGGGTTGAAACAACAGTTGGTAAAAGTTAAAGGTCAAAGGTTAAAGGCAGCAGTGAATGATTGCCACAAGGGAGAACGGTACAGTTGGTCAAGGTAATTTATAGCCATGAAGGCCTCAAAGTACACAGTCACCAAGGTTAACTCCTTCTGTACCGGTCACGTCTTTGTAAATTTATTATCGGTATAATAAGCCGATTGTGTGCAGTTTATAAGGGATCTGAGACAGTACAAAAAGGTTAAATGAGATAGTTCGAAGCCTTTCAAGTACTGGAGACCCTTTTTAATCTGAATAACATCGTATAATATTAGCCAAAATTATGTGAACACGATGGTACCGGTAATAAATGGGTTAAGGACTTGGGTGGAAACAAAAATAAACTCCTTTGACGCCTTGAGCGGGGTCGATCCTGGGCTGACTGAGGTTAGACTCCAAGACGCTCTGCACTTCACCAACCAACCGTTGACAACGGTGTGGTAAGTTATAGGATGTGAATTATCAAAATAAACCAACATCAGAATGTCTGCACTGTGGAAGAGTAATTGTCAATATATGGGTAATCCACAATTCACCCCTTGCGATTTTTATGCTATTGGCTTACATTCCAGGCCCATATATCAATATACCTTTGTTCTCCAACTCCTCTCAACTCCACGTATTTGTTTTTATCTACAGTATATATTGTTCTCAGCGTCCGTATGTTTTGGAGATCATTGCTTAGTTTATAAATCATGCATTAAGTTAGACTCCTGTTGTCGTTGAAGGAAGGTAAGGGAGCTCAAACCGTAAAGGTAACCTATTCTACACACAGCGAATGCACAATGGACCCGGCAAAACAGATGAACATATACTATGGAGTGAGAGAGAGAGCCAGCCAGCCAGCCAGCCGTTGTTTGAAGTATTCCCCAAACACCAGGAAGAAGAATATGAAAGATGTGTCATTGAACAGAAAGAGAGAGATACAACACCACCTTGTGTGTGAGTGTGTTTGTCTGTCTCTGCCTGCCGTTGTACCAACAACGTTCTTTTGATAATGAGAGCCAGCGTCACAGAGCAAACCTTTATTATTCGCGTTGGTGACGCAAGATGAAACACAGCGATCAACTCTTTTATCCTTCCCTCCGGTACCCTCCCTAGTGGTGACCAGGGAGTCGGGGTAGGGGGGGAAGAAGAGGAGGGGGAACAGAGTGGAAAGAACAGAAGGAAGAGACGAATGCGGAATAGGAAGGGTACTAAGTGGAAGAGGATGATGTAGAGTTAGTGGAGGAACAGTAAGACGTGAATAACATAGGTGGTGGTGGAGGAGGAGAAGAATGTGGAGGAAAAGGATGATGAATAAAACGACCATGATATTATTCAGCAGCAGGAGTGGGAAGATAAGGTGACATAGGAAAAAGGGCGGGAACTGGACGAGTTGGAATAGGAAAATGATTTAGAGGTGAAGGAAGAGGAGTAGGATCAAGGGAAGTAACAGACGATTAGACATATTGGCAGTAGAATGAACATGGGAAGCAGTAGGACGTGTGTAGTAGGAGAAATAAAGCTGGCTTGAATAAATAACTATTATCTACATGATACGAATATCCGTAATAATTAAGAGGGTAATCATCGGTTACAATAGTGTTTATATATTACGTTACAGTCAGTCTTTGCTACAAATATTCACTTTACTTAACTGAACCCCTTCAGTACGATGGTGACATGTATATATTATTCTGAGTAACATCAAATAACTGTATTCTATTCCGCTCTTAATCAAAGAGACAAACACTATCTTGATTTATGCATTGGCTACCACAGGTCCTTCCTAAGCTAAATGCAACTATTTTAAACCCATCAGGACTCCCTATGGCGAAGCTAAACGTAGGTAATTTTATCACTCACATGGAATATTATGTACCACTTCTGTGAATATACTGTTACCAGTAAAACAGTATTTACATGGATGTCCCAGCCTTTGAAGTTATATATATATATATATATATATATATATATATATACCGGAATATATATATATATTGAGGCAACATTTATTTAAGACCAAGGCATATTTGTTTTTTACTAACTTTTTACTTGTGTTTTCAATATTGCTCACTGTATGTTTGATTTCATCATTCAAATGATATATTAAGTTTCCATTTGAATTATGAAATCAAACATACAGTGAGAAATATTTAAAACACAAATAAAAAGTTAGTAAAAAACAAATATGCATTTGTCTATCATAAATGTTGCCTCAATGAAAACATACTGACCACTTATTTATATATATATATATATATATATATATATATATATATATATATATATATATATATATATACAGGGTGTCCCAGGAGGAAAGGGCATAACTTTGGGAAATGATAAAACAAGGTATTCTAAGCCTAAAATGTGCTATAACAAAAAATCCAAATCTCAACCGTTAACAAAATATTGAAGGTGTTATGTAGTGTCCTCCCCCACATCACTGTAATGGACTCTTCCATGTCAGATGCCTAATATCCTAAGCTCTTCTAAAGATGTACTTTCTACCCTCTCTGGGCTTAACACTAATAAGGCGTACGGTCCGGACGGTGTTCCTCCTGTTGTTCTCAAAAACTGTGCTTCCGTGCTGACTCCCTGCCTAGGCAAACTCTTTCGTCTCTGTCTATCCTCTAACGTCTTCCCTTCATGCTGGAAGTTTGCTCACATTCAACCTGTCCCAAAGAAGGGTGACCGCTCTCAACCCTCCAACTATCGTCCAATTGCTCTTATCTCTTGTCTTTCTAAAGTTTTTGAAACTATTCTTGCTTCCAAATTTCTTAAGCATTTCTCTTCTCATAAGCTGCTCTCAGATCGCCAGTATGGCTTCCTTAAGGGTCGCTCTACTGGTGATCTTCTTTCATATCTTACTAACTCTTGGTCATCCTCCTTTCGGGACTTCGGTGAGACTTTTTCTATTGCACTAGACATATCGAAAGCCTTCGATAGAGTCTGGCATAAATCTTTAATTTCTAAACTACCCTCCTTCGGTTTCTATCCCTCCATCTGTGCCTTTGTCTCTAATTTCCTTTCCGGCCGTTCCATAGCTGCGGTTGTGGACGGCCATTGTTCACTTCCTCACCCAATAAACTCCGGTGTTCCTCAGGGCTCTGTCCTATCTCCTATTCTCTTTCTAATTTTTATATATGATCTCCTAAACTGTACCTTAATTCCCATCCATTCATACGCAGACGACTCAACCTTACACTACTCCATTAGGTTTTCAGAACGCCCCAGCCAGCAATCCCTCAACGACAAACGTAATGCAGCCATAGAACTCTTAAATTCTGATCTAAATACTATTTCCAATTGGGGCAGAGAAAACCTTGTTAACTTTAATGCTTCCAAAACCCAATTTCTCCATCTATCTACCGGTCAGGATCTCCCAGCGGACTATCCCTTATTCTTCAACAATACAAAAATCAACCCTTCATCTTCTCTCAATATTCTTGGTGTCTCTTTTTCTTCTGCTCTCATTATTGGAAGGACCATATTACCAGTCTTGCTAAGGCAGCCTCCCAGAAGCTGGGTGTGCTCAACCGCCTTAGGGGGTTCTTTTCCCCTGCACAGCTTCTTGCTCTGTACAGGGTCATAGTGCACCCTTGTATTGAGTATTGTTCACATGTGTGGGGAGGTTCCTCTCACACCGCTCTCCTAGACAAAGTTGAAAGGAAGGCCTTTCGTATCATTAACTCCCGTCCACTCACCAACTCTCTGCAATCTCTCTCTCTCCGCCGCAATGTTGCATCTCTCTCGCTATTCTATCGCTACTATAATAATCAGTGTTCCTCAGAGCTATCCCAGTGCATACCACCTCCTTTACGTAGGGCACGTGGTACCCGTCTTGCAACTCAATCCCACCCCTACTCTGTGCAACTCTCCAATCCAAGAGTGAAACGTTACTCTCAAACTTTCTTCTACTCAACATCTGAGCTCTGGAACTCTCTCCCAGAATCAGTCTTTCCCTCTTCCTATGACTTAAATTGCTTCAAACTCCGTGTGTCCAGGCATTTTGGCTCGAACGTCCCTTGATTTTGGCCCTGTCACTCTTTGAACTATGGGGAAGGCACTCGCTATAGGCAGTTATGCCTTTTGCCTCCCTCAATCACATAGACAAAAAAAAATAAAATAAAAAAATAGCTTCCAATTGGTCCAAAGTGAGCTAATATATCTATAATCACTTTGCAGCTTACAGAATTATAATATCTTTACAATAACATGGTAAAATAATTGCAGTTAGATGGAGGTGTGGTAAGTACTAGGACAGCTAGGCCTCCCTTATGGGGAAATACTTAAGAAAATGCCATTTTCAACATGCAATATCGCTTTACTGGTTGAGATTTAGAATATTTCTTATAGAACATTTTAGGCTTAGAATATTTTGGTTTATAATTTTACAAAGTTATGCCCTTTCCTCCTGGGACACCCTGTACATAGACTGCCGTGGTGTAGTTGATTAAAGCGTCGGCTATCGTCTGACGGTCGACGGTTCGAACCCACTGAGAGCTTGGAAACATATATATATATATACATATAATATATATATACATATATATAATGTATATATATATATATATATATATATATATATATAAACACACGGTTAATATATAATATTCACATTACCCATTATAGCCCATTCTCAATCAATGAACGGAGCCCACACACGGTTCACATTACCCATGAACCCCGGAGCCCACACACGGTTCACATTACATGAACCCCGGAGCCCACACACGGTTCACATTACCCATGAACCCGGAGCCCACACGTTCACATTACCCATGAACCCGGAGCCCACACACGGTTCACATTACCCATGAACCCCGGAGCCCACACACGGTTCACATTACCCATGAACCCCGGAGCCCACACACGGTTCACATTACCCATGAACCCCGGAGCCCACACACGGTTCACATTACCCATGAACCCCGGAGCCCACACACGGTTCACATTACCCATGAACCCCGGAGCCCACACACGGTTCACATTACCCATGAACCCCGGAGCCCACACACGGTTCACATTACCCATGAACCCCGGAGCCCACACACGGTTCACATTACCCATGAACCCCGGAGCCCACACACGGTTCACATTACCCATGAACCCCGGAGCCCACACACGGTTCACATTACCCATGAACCCCGGAGCTAAAGTCAGTATCACACAAATGTGTTTTACTTAAACCTTTATTGGCAACACGGGGGTCGGATAGATAATTAGGTAACAGTTTGGAATAACTTTCTCACCTAAGTTTATATAATATTAGTCGAGCATCCGATAAAAGTGAACACAGTTTCCAGAATTGATGCTGGAAAATTATCCCACCAACAACAATTGTTGAGTAAACGCTTTGTGTAAAATGATTGTAACACCACCCGAGCGATCCTAATGATAATTCCCCCCCCCACCCCCTATCCGGTGAAAAAGTCCACCACACCGGATGTCGGCAGGTTAAATGTGTAAATCCTTCAAGTTAAGGGCACGTGGGAAAGCTATTATTGTCAACTTAATCCCTAGTCAGTTTTACTGAAGTCGTTCGGCTCACCTTGACCTACATTACAATTAATTGTACCATATTATATTATAATTATTGTTTCACTTAAAACAAATATTTCCCTACATTATATTATCATAACATACTATCCATAAAATACTAGAACATGATCTTGTATCGACATATATTGCATATAATGCACAATACCTTCAAGTTGCAAATGTTCCCTTATCTAAGTAAAGAATAATGCTACTGGTAATTATCCATGTAAATAGTTCACTCATTAACAGAGGTTTGAACTTCGTAGGGCTGAGTATGCAACGGTGGTGCATAATTGAGAAGCGCCCAAACGGAAGGGTCTCTTTATTGACATGCTATTTTTGTTATCTCAGTATGTAAACAATAAACCGTTCATCCCAGTGCCATAATTTTGAATATATCTAGCCACGAGAAAGAAATTATCACCACATGTTTTGGATCAGTTATAGTGAATAGTATGACCAACAATCTCTGCTGTCTTTTTCAAACTAATGTAGATATTTTCAATTATTTCAGTAACCCCCTAAACATTTGTATTACCCCAAGAATGTCATTCTTGGGTAATGTTAATTGTTTATTAACTTCGTTGTTTTGACGCCGGGACAATAGTAATTAGACTTTTCGAATCTTTTTTTAAATACATTTGTCTCGTCTCTATGTTTTATCCAATATGTTTAACTAGTAACAGAAACACCTGCATACAAATATAACCAAACATATGATCGCGCACACACACACACACACACACACACACACACACACACACACACACACACACACACACACACACACACACAGCCCGTAGCCTAGTAGGTAGAGCTCTCGTCTCACACACGAGGGGTCGGGGGTTCAATCCCCGGCCGGGCGGAGACAAATTGGGCTTGTCTCCTTTCATGTGTTAGCCTCAGTTCACCTAGCTGTAAATAGGTACCTGGAATAAGTGGACGACGTTGTGACGTCCCATCTGGTGTTGGCAAAAATGGTACAAGGCGAGATGGGTATCATATGGTTCACCTAAGCTGATGGCTACCTAAGCCTTCGGGCGAGACGGTACCGTCTATAGTGAGAATGGTACCATACAGATCCACCCTAAGCCTTCGTTTCCGATGTCGCCAATTGGCTAAATACAGACTACACACACATCCACAGCCATTCCAACAGTACATAAAACACTTAACATGCATTTCACGCAATACATTCCCAGTTAAGGAGGCGCGATAATAATGAGCTTAGCTCGCATTGCGTGGATTCCCCTTGACGAACAAGTAACTGAGTAACACACATTCATAGCAGACACGTAATTAACTGAAAACTCAATATATAAGCAAATCTGGAACTGCAACACTCAAATCAAGCACATACATAGTTATAATTAGTACTAAGACTTTCTCGACTCTACCACATAAAGCAAGTGCCTCCAGTTACCTGTCACCGTTTTAGTTAATAGCACAGGTGAACATGAGTAGTCAGTGTTAAAGGTGAACTACATGGATATAACTAAAGAAAATAGTTTGGGCTTGGGGAAAAAACACACTATAAATATACAGTAGGTAGATATGTATGTAGCAATATTAATTTATTACACATCCAAACACCAGATCAAATAACTGAATTATAAGGATAATCGGCACCTGCTCTGACAGCTGAGAGACATTCTTCCTATTCTTCTTCATTTCCGTGACGTCAGTGTTGTCAACAAAATGCCCGCCGTCATACACTCTCGTGGATAGGTCAGTTGTTTTCTCAAGCAAAACCCTTCAATTCAATATATAAGCTCTGCAAAACACCGAACAAGGTCCTGAATATGTGTTGCACACCAAGAAATAATCCCATCTTGCCAAAAATATACATACGGGCAATTCATTGAGTGTTTATCCTGAGCCAGAACACATTGATTAAAGTTCTTCAGTATCCTATCCATAAAACCAAACAGATACCAATGGATATTGTAGTTTGAATAGGTTTCATCCCTGGAATTGACCTTTAATTGTTAGCTTCACATTGCTCTGGACAGGCCGTGAATTGTCCTTGGTTAATGACCTACAGTATATGTGTGTGTTTTCATTGAGATATATTGAGTTACAGCTGGCGTGCGTCCAATGCAGGTAGCAGTAATTACCAGGATAATTCATTATAAAACATTCGGCAGGCTAATTATGTTGAGGTATTTTATGTTTACATAATTTGAGTTATGTATGCTGTTGATATTTACTAATATGAATCTCTTTGTAAGTAAATGTAACATTAGTTCTGGCAATATAGTTGGGTTTTTTGGATCTAAGTTCAACATTACCAATACAATATTATCAATAAAAAATGGCGTCCAAATATTAAAACAGCCTATTTAGTTTGTGTGGTAGTAGTACAACCGTATTACGTCCTAGCGTGTTTCACATGCTTATTACTCTAGTCGGGAGACACCTCCACGATGTATACAGACTAATAACACAAACAGCAATGCCTCTCCAACAGTTTCCTCTCTCTCCAATACCCTTTTTCCCCTCTCAACACTCCTCGGAAAGTATATTCGAGGCTTGCCCTAAATACCTTCACCTGACCTTCACTTACTACAGGATATGTAGTAAAAGTTTACCGTATTTTTTTTATTTTTTTTATATATGAGTGAGGGAGACAAAAGGCAGAACTTCCCGCAGCGAGTGCCCCCACCCCCATAGTTGAAAGAGTGGCAGGTCCAAAATCAAGGGACGTTCGAGCAAAATGCCTGGACACACAGAGTTTGAAACAATTTAAGTTATAGGAGGAGGGAAAGACTGATTCTGGGAGAGAGTTCCAGAGCTCAGCTGTTGAATAGAAGAAAGTCTGAGAGTAACGTTTCGCTCTTGGGTTGGAGAGTTGCACAGAGTAGGGGTGGGATTGTGTTGCAAGACGGGTACCACATACCTTTCGTAGAGGTTGTGGTGTACACTGGAGTGCTCTGAGGAGCACTGATTTATTTTATTTTTTATGTGAATGAGGGAGACAAAAGGCACAACTGCCTGCAGCGAGTGCCTCCCCCTGAGTTGAAAGAGTGGCAGGGCCAAAATAAAGGGATGTTCGAGCTAAAATGCCTGGACACACAGAGTTTGAAGCAACTTAAGTCATAGGAAGAGGGAAAGACTGATTATGGGAGAGAGTTCCAGAGCTCAGCAGTTGAATAGAAGAAAGTCTGAGAATAGCGTTTCATTCTTGGGCTGGAGAGTTGCACAGAGTAAGGGTGGGATAGTGTTGCAAGACGGGTACAAAGTACCCTACGTAGAGGAGGTGGTATACACTGGGAAAGCTCCGAGGAACACTGATTATTGTAGTAGCGATAGAATAGCGAGATAGATGCAACATTGCGGCGAAGAGAGAGAGAGAGATTGCAGAGAGTTGGTGAGTGGACGGGAGTAAGATGGATAAATTGAGTCTTGGAAGCATTAAATGCAGCAAGGTTTTCTCTATCCAAATTGGAAATAGTAGCTAGATCAGAATTTAAGAGTTTTATGGCTTCATTACCTTTGCTTTTGAGAGACTGCTGGCAGGGGCATTCTGGAAAACTAATTGAGTGGTGTAGTAGCGATAGAATAGCGAGAGAGATGCAACATTGCGGCGAAGAGAGAGAGTTGGTGAGTGGGTGGGAATTAGTGATACGAAAGGCTTTCCTTTCTACTTTGTCTAGGAGTGCGGTGTGAGAGGATCCTCCCCACGCATGTGAACAATACTCAATACAAGGACGCACGGTTTCCCTGTACAGAGGAAGAAGCTGTGCAGGGGTAAAGAACCTCTTGAAGCAGTTGAGCACACCCAGCTTCTGGGAGGCTGCTTTAGCAAGACTGGTAATATGGTCCTTCCAAGTGAGAGCAGAAGAAAAAGAGACACCAAGAATATTAAGAGAAGATGAACGATTCATTTTTGTATTGTTGAAGAATAAGGGATAGTCCGCTGGGAGTTCCGGACGGGTTAATAGATGGAGAAATTGAGTTTTGGAAGCGTTAAAGGCAACAAGGTTTTCTCTGCCCCAATTGGAGATAGTAGTTAGATCGGAAGATAAGTGTTGTATGGCTTCATTACGTTGGCCTTTGAGGGATTGCTGGCTGGGGCATTCTGGAAAACTAATTGAGTAGTGTAAGGTAGAGTCGTCTGCATATGAATGGATGGGAGTGGAGGTACAGTTGAGAAGATAATTTATGAAAATTAGAAAGAGAATAGGAGATAGGAGAGAGCCCTGAGGAACACCGGAGTTGATAGGATGAGGAAGTGAGCGAAGGCCGTCCACAACTGCAGCTATGGAATGGCCGGAAAGGATATTAGAGACAAAGGCACAGATTTAGGGATAGAAACTGAAGGAGGGTAGTTTAGGAATTAAAGATTTGTGCCAGACTCAATCGAAGGCCTTCGATATGTCTGGCGCAATAGAAAAGGTCTCACCGTAGTCCCAAAAGGAGGATGACCAAGAGTTAGTATGATATGAAAGAAGATCACCAGTAGAGCGACGCTTAAAGAAGCCATACTGGCAATGTGAGAGTAGGATGTGAGAAGAGAATGCTTTAGAAATTTGGAAGCAAGAATAGTTTCAAAAACTTTAGAGATACAAGATATGAGAGCAATTGGATGGTAGTTGGAAGGTTGAGAGCGGTCCCCTTCTTTAGGACAGGTGGAATGAGAGCAAACTTACAGCATGAAGGGAAGACGTTAGAGGAGAGACAGAGACGGAAGAGTTTGCTTAGGCACGGAAGCACAGTTTTTTAGTACAACAGAAGGAACACCGTCTGGTCCGTATGCATCCTTAGTATTAAGCTCAGAGAGGGTGGAAAGTACATCCTTGGAAGAGATTATGATGTTAGGCATAAGTAGGAGAGAGGGGGGTGGAAAGGGAGAAAGAGAACCGGAATCATCCAAAGTGGAGTTTTGTGCGAAAGTGTTAGCGAAGAGTTCAGCTATGTCAGAGGAAGAAGTGATGGTAGTGCCGTCAGATTGGAAAGGAGGAGGAAAAGACGAAGAAGAAAAATTGTTGGAGAGGTTTTTTGTTAGATGCCATAAGACTTGGGAAGAGCTAGAGTTGGATAGTTCTGTGCATTTATTTGATGAAAGAGTGTTTGGCGAGTCGAAAAACAGATTTGGCTTGATTCCGGGCAGAAACATAGGAAGCATGACATTCTTGGGTTTGCAGGCGACGGTACCGTTTGAATGCTTCCTCTGTATTGCGGGCAGCATTAGAATAAGTGTGAGTAAGCCAAGATTTTTTGGCATTAAACTGCGAGAAAGAAAATGGAATGTATGCTTCTATGCCCGAGAGGATTACCTCGGTAATGTGTTCAGCACTCTCCAAGGGTCCCCGACCATGGAAGCACAAGTCATTCCATGGGAAATAAAAGAAATACTGCTTAAGAGCCTCCCAGTCGGCAGCGCCAAAGTGCCACAATTGCCGCCGGCTGGGAGGATCGAGTGGCCGTACCGGAGAGATAGGACAGGTGACGTAGAGATAAGTTTGTGGTCGGAGGAGCCCAAAGGAGAGAAAAGATTTACAGTATAGGTAGAAGAGTTAGAGGTTAGAAATCAGTCAGGAATGTTGGGCCGATAGCCGAAGCGATCCGGGATACGGGTGGGTTGCTGAACTAACTGCTCTAGGTCATTTAGGAAAGAAAAGATATAGGCTTGTTTACCAGGTTGATCAGTGGAAAGAGAGGAGAGCCATTGGAGGTGGTGAACGTTTAAATCTCCTAGGATGGAGATTTATGTGAAAGGAGAGATGGATAGAATGTGTTCCACTTTAGAAGGTAGATAGTCAAAGAATTTTGGATAGTCAGTAGAATTAGGGGAGAGATAAACAGCGCATAAATATTTAGTTTGAGAGTGACAAGAAATCTTTAGCCAGAGAGTTGAACATTCAGAAGAATCAAAGTTGGAAACACGAGAGAAAGCAAGATTGATGCGTTCATATACGCAACATCCACCTTTGGCTTGAAACTGAGGATAGAGATAGTAGGATACAGCGAAGGGTTGTCAGTAGTCCCAGACACCTGAGTTTCGGTGAAAAAGAGAAGATCAGGGTTGGCAGAGGAGAGGTGGTGTTCCACAGAGTGGAAGTTAGAGGAGAGGCCACGAATGTTGCAGAAGTTGATAGTAAGAGTAGAAGGTCTTGGTCCAGAGCATTTTGGCAAGTCGGACTAATGGGGCCATTTATGCAAACGAGTTTTGAACATATGTATTTTTAATGTCATTCTTGTATCGGCTTAACTTCGCTATTTCTGTATTAGGTTGCTCTTCATAATATTATTCTGGCTACCGTTAGACATAAATAAGTATTTATGAAGTGCATCAGGTAATACATATTGGTTCTCCATTATATATCTCTTTAACTTACATAGATGTATGGCATATGCTAGCCAGAATGTAATATATTTTTCAGTAATGTAATTAATTGTTCATTAAAAGGATATAAAACGTAACATATCCTAGACCCACCAACCCCAAACTAGGGATGGGTTTGTCCTTTGTAGTTCCCGTTATTATATTCCTGCTGTAGCCTCAAACTATTCCATATCTACGGTATGTAAATGTTATAAACTCATGAATATAAAGCTCATAAGAACGGTGTTAATAGGTGTAAAGAGAATAATTCAGATTATATGGGGTATTACCATAACATGTACACCTGCTGTCATAACGGTGTCCCATGAGAGTAAATAGTATTAAAAGTGATGTATAATATTTACTACACTATTTCTACAATATTGTTTCTCAAATAGTGTACAGTCATAAAGTAGAGATAATAACTTAGAATCTAATTTTGTATTTCACTGCCAACACCAAACACCTCCCAAAAATATTTATGAAAGCATGGGATCCTCCCGGGATTCGAACCTGGGTTACCAAATACAGATGTTAAACACTGTAACCATTACAATATCAAGGCAGTAAAAGGTTAAATACATGACTACGATCTTATATCCATTCATCGAATACTGGATATCAATCTAATCATGTACTTAAACCCATCAATCGCAAAAGGTATTCTACACAAAACTCTTATGATATTTTGTTTACCGTATATCACATATGTACTATATATATAAAAATAAACACCAGCGCTGGTACAAACATCTTTATTTTGGTAATGTTTCGGTTTAAGCATAAACCATCTTCAGACCTGAACTGAAATGAAATAAAAGCCTATATGAATGGCAGAGTAATTTTCTAATGTAAATATTCTTATTGATAACTAAATTTAACAAATCTAGAATAAAACTTAAAATCAATAGTTATAACAATAATAACCTAATACATATTAGAACTAGTAAAGTGAAAGAATAAAATGAGAGACGAAGAAATATTATGTGAGCAATAAAAGGAGGGGGAGGGGGGGGGGGGGGCGAAGTTAATAACAAATGTTTTCATATAATTATATAAGAACTAACCTTTACATATTAGAAACAGAGTAGAGGAGTGGAAGAGTCGTGCACACCCAGGCTGGGTTTATGTAACTGGGTGAGCAGGGTCTCCGACAGGAGTCGTGTGACTGTGTTTGGGGCAGTGGTGAGAATTGAAAAATCGGAGGGTTTTATGGGGTGATCAGATGATTCAGAGTGGTTTTGAATGTCAGAAAAGGAAGGATTTGAAAGAGGTCGGTTAGTTCTAAATTACCTACCCCGATGCTCCGAGATCCTGGCGGTGAGATGTCTCTTGGACTGACCAATATAAGTCGTATTGCATCGACTACATTTAAAGGAGTACACCACCGAGGACTGTAGAGAATCGGGGATTAGGTCTTTAATTTTAAAGAAGTGAGACAAAGTTTGGGTAGATTTGAATACCACTCTCAGTGATATTTGCGGGTAATGTTCACGAATCAATTTAGCGACTTTATTTCGAATTGAATATGATTTGTTGCCTAGAAATGGGATAGTGAAATACACAATGTCTTTCTGAGCTGTAAGGATCGGAGTTGAGGAGGTTCTTAATTTATTTAGTTGCTTACCAATCAAGGTATTTGTGAAATTTATTGGAAAGCCATTAAGTTTCAGTGTTTTACGTATGAATTCAAATTCGAGGTGGACGGACATGTAAGACGAACATAATATGGTAGGCTCTGGTGACTAAAGTAATAATTATATTTGTCTTATATTGTATGGGAATGCTAGAATTAAATTTTGTTGTAAGTCCTGTAAAGGTTGGCTTTCTATATATAGAAGTACTAAATGAGCTATTCTGTTTTTCCACTAGAACATCTAAAAATGGCAATTGATTGTCTTCCTCTGTCTCGCAAGTGAAAGTCATGTTTTTGAGTCTCGAGTTTAAGTAATTCAAGAACAGGGGAACGTGGTCGGGTGAACTAAAAACGACAAATGTGTCGTCGACATAACGGTTATAGACAAGAGGCTTGAAGCTATCTGGATATTCTCAGAGCCATTTTGATTCATGAAACACTAAGAATGCGTTCGAGAGGGTTGGAGCGAGTGGATTTCCCATAGATAAGCCGTCGTTTTGTTTGTATATGTTATCATTGAATAGAAATATGGAATCCTTAACAGCAAGGGAAAGCATTTTATGAAATTGCGATTTATCTAAGCCATTAACTATGTTATTATTTTCAGTGAATAATTCATTGGTGCAAATGTCGATAGTTTCATCGAGGGGGATATTCGTGAACAAGGATTTTATGTCAAATGAGGCCATAGTACAATTTTCATAAGTTAAGTTACAAATGTTTCTTGCGAATGAGAAAGAGTCTTTAACAGTGAATTCATTAGAAGTTAAGTCAGTTAATATTGGTACAAAATATTTGGCCAAATTATAATTACATGTGTTCATTGCTGATAGAATTGGGCGAAGTGGACAGTCTTGTTTATGGACTTTCGGGAGGCCATATAGAAGGCCAGGTTGGGAACCAGAAACGAAGAGATAAGAATCTTCGTTTATAAACAAGACTGTCCACTTCGCCCAATTCTATCAGCAATGAACACATGTAATTATAATTTGGCCAAATATTTTGTACCAATATTAACTGACTTAACTTCTAATGAATTCACTGTTAAAGACTCTTTCTCATTCGCAAGAAACATTTGTAACTTAACTTATGAAAATTGTACTATGGCCTCATTTGACATAAAATCCTTGTTCACGAATATCCCCCTCGATGAAACTATCGACATTTGCACCAATGAATTATTCACTGAAAATAATAACATAGTTAATGGCTTAGATAAATCGCAATTTCATAAAATGCTTTCCCTTGCTGTTAAGGATTCCATATTTCTATTCAATGATAACATATACAAACAAAACGACGGCTTATCTATGGGAAATCCGCTCGCTCCAACCCTCTCGAACGCATTCTTAGTGTTTCATGAATCAAAATGGCTCTGAGAATATCCAGATAGCTTCAAGCCTCTTGTCTATAACCGTTATGTCGACGACACATTTGTCGTTTTTAGTTCACCCGACCACGTTCCCCTGTTCTTGAATTACTTAAATTCGAGACACAAAAACATGACTTTCACTTGCGAGACAGAGGAAGACAATAAAGTGCCATTTTTAGATGTTCTAGTGGAAAAACAGAATAGCTCATTTAGTACTTCTATATATAGAAAGCCAACCTTTACAGGACTTACAACAAAATTTAATTCTAGCATTCCCATACAATATAAGAAAAATATAATTATTACTTTAGTCACCAGAGCCTACCATATTATGTTCGCCTTACATGTCCGTCCACCTCGAATTTGAATTCTTACGTAAAACACTGAAACTTAATGGCTTTCCAATAAATTTCACAAATACCTTGATTGGTAAGCAACTAAATAAATTAAGAACCTCCTCAACTCCGATCCTTACAGCTCAGAAAGACATTGTGTATTTCACTATCCCATTTCTAGGCAACAAATCATATTCAATTCGAAATAAAGTCGCTAAATTGATTCGTGAACATTACCCGCAAATATCACTGAGAGTTGTATTCAAATCTACCCAAACTTTGTCTCACTTCTTTAAAATTAAAGACCGAATCCCCGATTCTCTACAGTCCTCGGTGGTGTACTCCTTTAAATGTAGTCGATGCAATACGACTTATATTGGTCAGTCCAAGAGACATCTCACCGCCAGGATCTCGGAGCATCGGGGTAGGTCATTTAGAACTAACCGACCTCTTTCAAATCCGGCCTTTTTTGCCATTCGAAACCACTCTGAATCATCTGATCACCCCATAAAACCCTCCGATTTGTCAATTCTCACCACTGCCCCAAACACAGTCACACGACTCCTGTCGGAGACCCTGCTCACCCAGTTACATAAACCCAGCCTGGGTGTGCACGACTCTTCCACTCCTCTACTCTGTTTCTAATATGTAAAGGTTAGTTCTTATATAATTATATGAAAACATTTGTTATTAACTTCGCCCCCCCCCCCCCTCCTTTTATTGCTCACATAATATTTTTGCGTCTCTCATTTTATTTTTTCACTTTACTAGTTCTAATATGTATTAGGTTATTATTGTTATAACTATTGATTTTAAGTTTTATTCTAGATTTGTTAAATTTAGTTATTAATAAGAATATTAACATTAGAAAATTACTCTGCCCTTCATATAGGCTTTTATTTCACTTCAGTTCAGGTCTGAAGATGGTTTATGCTTAAACCGAAACGTTACCAAAATATAGATGTTTGTACCAGCGCTGGTGTTTTTTGTTATCATCCGACTCCGATTCCCGCAACAAGAGAGTATTGCTTCTATATATATATATATATATATATATATATATATATACTGTATATATATATATATATATATATATATATATATATATATATATATTTTCTTTAACACCTTACGAGCGGCCTATGCGGTTTATTTATGTGTACCGCCCAGCGGGGTGTTTTTTAGCCAAAATAGGGCTGTTTACGTGATCATTTTCATGCCTAAATAAGACCCAGAACGTAAAACAAGTATCTATCCCTGAACGGGCATAAACAGAGCTTTCGAATGACACCATAACGATCCTTGTATGCTGGATAGTTTTCTTGCAAACCGTGCAACGCAGTGCAAAAAGCAGGTAATTCGGTACTTTCGGTACATAATTGAGTATGTAGCGAGTGAGAGAGGGGAGGGAGCTGAGATTTGTGTCAGTAGGCCACGCGGTGGTCTGGAGCAGTCATACGCTCGCTAGTCTCCTGCCACCACTTGTCTCTCTCTCAGCCACATTACGTGCTGAAATTGCCACTCGACCTATGTCAGCGCCCACATAGTCAGCTTTATTTAACTCGACTTAAGTGGTGAGCCGCTTTTTAAGGGTTAATACATACGAGGTTGAAAGAAATGGCAATTTCTGCGTTGGAAATTTTATTATTCAAAGTTTCCAGGTCTCTGATGAGTTTTCGCTGGGTGGCAGGAAGTAGATGAATGAGATGAGCAAAATTCATGGTGGTACAGGGTTACATAAATGTACATGATGATACAGGATATACAACATGTTTCACTGGACAACCAGCATTATCAAGTAAGGGTAGAATGATATAAAAGGTAAACAGGAAGGGTATATACAGTATAGAGGGTGGTGGATCAGAGGAGGCGAAAATCAGGGGGCAAAAGTCTCCTATTGGTGGAGGGGTATTCTAGGAGTGCAAAAGGGGGAACCGCTTCACGCAGGCGCACTGGATGCGGGATGGTGTTGGTCGGGTGGCGGGGTCAAAGCTGATTGGCTGCGTGTCGAGGGGCGTGGCCTAAGTTGTGTGGTCCGTGTTTAGAAGCAACATTGAAGTTCATGACAAGTGTTTTGTTTAGGTTAATAGTGACATCATTATCTTGTGTCCAGGTCAGTAGGGCATCTGTGTGTGTGTGTGTGTGTGTCTGTTCATGAGGAGTCGCCGCATATTGCTGTGTGTGTGAGTGCATATTGTATTGTTCACATGTATTTATTACTAATGTGTTGTCTAGTATATTCTCTTCAAAACAGTGTTGTGAAAGAGAGCTCCATGATACCTACGTCAAACTCTGCAACATTTGCCCGCTTCCATTGTATGAAATCTTGTTCATGCAGCACGTCGAAAATGTTTAACTTAAATGTATATAGAAGAGCTATTTCTTGAACATAGTATCATGTAATAATGGTATCATTGATATGTAGAATTGTTAACGGATATATAGTTACCATGAGTGTATTAGTTGTGTATAATTATGAATGACAACTATATGTAGCTACATCAAGAAACTACAAATTTCATACACACACACACACACACACACACACACACATATATATATATATATATATATATATATATATATGTATATATATATATATATATATATATATATATATGTATATATACAGTATAAAATTATATATATATATATATATATATATATATATATATTATCTGTGTGTTGGTGTGTGTGTGTGTGTGTGTGTGTGTGTTAACATGTGTGGAGACGTTCCACCCATATTGAATTTCTGGAAAGGGTAGATTCAAAAGGATTTCGTCTCCTCAAATCACCTCCTCCTACTAATTCCCTATAATATCTCTCTACACGCCGTAATGTTACAACTCTCTCACTCTTCTACCACTAAAACAATATTCAGTTGTATTCAGAGGTTTCTCAGTGTATACCTCATCCCATACGGAAAGTGGAAGGCATCCGCCTTTCAACACACTCCCACCCCTATTATGTCCAACTCTCTAACACAAGAACGAAATTAGTTTTCCAGTCTTTCGTCTACCCAACAAGTAAACTTTGGAACTTTCCCTCAATATTTGTTTCCCTCATCCTATGGTATGACTTCCTGGTTCAAGTTCCGTGTGTCCAAGCATTTAGACTCTTCTTACCTTGTATTTGGTTCTCTGTCACTTTGTCAAACCTTGGGGGAGACACTTGTTACAGGCAGCTTTGCATTTTCTGTCCTTTACGCACATAGAAAATAATATATATATATATATAATCTCGCATATACACGTGAGTTTCATGAATACATATTTTTACTCTCACTGAGATTCTAACCACAGACAGTCATGACGAGAGGCCATGCTTTAAAACCCTTCTGTTTTGGCGTGCTAAGTAATAGTTAACCATTTGCTATTGGTATTAAGGTGATGGGTCGTATGACCCTTATTTCAGAGTACCATACAATAATGAAATCAATTAAACTCGAGTTGCGTGGGAATAGTTGTAATTATCCCTTGTGTGGTACTCATTCTGTCAACAAATAAATACACGGATCATTTTGTTTTCATAAAAATACAAGTCTGCATACAATAGATAGTTTCCATGCCAACATAACCTTAAGCCACTTAATCAAGTATGTTGTGGAACTGTTGACACGCACATCTACAGAGCACCTATAGTGTAATGACCTAATTATAGATGTATTTGATTACATAGACCTTCAACCATGACTGAATAATCCAGTACACACACACACACGCACACACACACACACACATCCACTATTATACTAAAGCCTTAGTAGATGTAGTTGATAACAGGAACAGGCATCCTGAATCAGTCATTGAAAGTGTCAACATTGACTCATTTAACTAGAGATTAGATCAGCATCTTTTAGTTCCTAGGCTTATGTTGCCGAAATAGAGAATATATAAATAAATATACACATGGAGGCGGGGTGCATGCTTAGATATTAATGTTCACGCTATTTTCTATGTTCTATAACATTGCTTTCATGTATTTATAGTCCTGAAATATTTACAAGAGTGTTTGTCTATTTAATTTATAGTATGGCTTTGCTGTAGAATGAGGGTGAGGAGAGAGTCTTTTGCTTTCCTGGCCTTTTATTTCATTGTCTCAATATATGGGGATGAATATGTAACCAGTAATTTAGAAGCCGGATCACCTATTTTGAACCCTTTGTGGTCTGTGTAGTATTTGTACACTGTATATGTAACTCTAGGTAGCTATCCTCATTGTCTTGCCTTTACCCCACCCTCTCTCTCTCGTCCTCGGTCTTTCACCCACACTCATCCCTTTTCTCGCACTGTTAAGAGCAGTACCCTCTCCCACCTTGGGTTCCCATGCTGTGTTGTTATGCGAGAGTGGCTGTTTGTGTGGGTGAATGATGATTGTGGGTGCATATTTGTTCGTCTTGATTGTTTTCAATTACGTTCGACACATTTCAATAATATTGTTTAACCCTTTTGTGTACGGGAAGACGCACCTGCATCTTCCTGGGATATATAAAAGCTTTTGTGACCATCAGGGTTGTTTAGAAACATTTAGTTCAATGTTTCAACCCCTGCAGTTGTCTTTGAGCGTGTGCATTGGCAGAATAATAATTGTGGAGAGAGTCAGTGAGAGATGCAAATGGAGAATTACTAGTGGAACCAGTTGAAGTGAGGAAAAGATATGCCGAGTATTTTGAATCTTTGTTAAATGCAAGAGATGAAAGAGAAGCAGTGGTGGATGGAGATAGGTTACCCAGGACACCCAGGTGGCTCGGAATGAATGAAAGGATTGAGGAAAATGAGGTGAAAGAAGCAGTGAAACAAATGAGAGCGGGAAAAGCAGAAGGTTTGGATGGTATTGCTGTGGAGTGTGTAAAGAAGGGTGGAGATATGATAATAGATTGATTGGTGAGACTTTTCAATGTGTACTTTGCTGTGTCAATGGTACCAATAGACCGGAAGAGTGCATGTATTGTGCCGTCGGAGATCGGCGGAAGGGAGATCGGCAGGAGTGTTCAAGTAATAGAGGTATTACTTAATTGTCAGTTGTTGGAAAGCTGTATGGCAGGGTGTTGATAGAGAGGATAATAATGTGTAGGGAAGTTGCAATAGGAGAAGAACAGTGCGGTTTTAGGAGAGGAAGAGGGTGCGTGGATCAGATGTTTGCAGTAAGACAGTTATGCGAGAAGTATTTAGAGAAGCATAAGGAAATATTTTGGGCTTCTATGGATTTGGAGAAAGCGTATGATCATGTGGATCATGAAGCAATGTGGAAGGTGTTAAGGATTTATGAAATTGGAGGAAATTTGTTAGAAGAAGTTAAGAGTTTTTATGAAGGGAGCAGAGCATGTGTTAGAGTAGGAAATGGTGAGTTGAGTGAATGGTTTGAGGTAAAGGTAGGTTTGCGACAGGGTTGTGTTATGTCACCATGGCTGTTTAATATGTTTATGGATGTTGTGGTGAGGGAGGTGAAAAGGAGAACTATAGGAAGAGGATTGGGTTTAGTAGGAAAGAATGGTAGAGATTGGGAGTTGATTCAGTTGCTGTTCACTGATGACACGGCATTGGTGGCGGATTCTGAGGAGAAACTGCAGCGGTTAGTCAAAGAGTTTGGTGTGGTTTGTGGAAGGAGGAAACTGAAGGTGAATGTCAATAAAAGTAAAGTAATGGTAATATCATAGGGTGAATCTAGATGTGAGGCTGGATGGGGAAATATTGGAACAAGTAGAGTGTTTTAAATATCTAGGAGGAACGATAAGCAGGAGTGGAGGTACGGAAATGGAGGTAAAACAGAGAGTGTGTGAAGGAAGGAAGGTTTTTCGGAGCAATGGGAAGTATGTGGAAGACGAGAAATCTCGGAATGAAAGTAAAAAGTGCAATGTATCAAGGAATTGTTGTGCCAACAGTGATGTCTGGGGCTGAGGCATGGGCTCTGAAGAAAATGGAGAGAAGAAAGCTGGATGTGATGGAGATGACCTGCTTGAGGAGTATGTGTGGAGTTACTCGAAGAGACGGTGTGAGGAATGAAGAGATACATAGGAGATAGGGGCATCAGGAACATTTGTCAGCCAGAATGGACAGAAGGGTGCTGAGCTGGTATGGTCATGTTGAACGAATGGGAGATGAAAGGCTTACAAAGAGAATATATGAGTCAGATACAAGGGGAGATAGAATGGCAGGAAGACCCCCATTGATACGGAGAGACTGTGTTAGACAAGCTTTGGATGATAGAGGAATGACTATAGATCAGGCAAAGGAAGTGGTAATAAACAGGAGTGAATGGAGAATGCTTGTGAATAGTTGAGTGAACACATAGTCATTTGGGGTAAGAGGTCAGGCGCAAGCTGGACTAGATAATAGTCCATCAGGCGCTTGGCCCGGCGAGACCATCAATATGATGGGTGCGCTTGGAAGTGTGGTGGGCGGGCTTGTGGCTTTGGCTCTGCTGCATGTCTGCCTGCCGAGATCGGAATCACTCCGGGTGGTCGGGGGCCGGGGGAGTGCTGGAGCGACCTTGGGGACCCTGGTCTCTGGGTCTTCTCCTGGGTGACCTAGATGTGTGTGAGTTTAGGTTTTATCTGTGTTTGTACATTTTTTATGTTGTGTTTTGTGTTTTCCCTGTTCTTGCTCTGTCTTGAGTCGGCCACCCCCAAGAAAAAACCCCACAATAAAATAATATAAAATAGAAAATAAAAATAAAAATGGGAAAAGTGGGGATTGGGCATGAGCATATCGATATAGATAGATAGAATTATGAGATTATGAGTTATATAAATAAATACTAAGCGGCATCATAGGAGCCTGAAATGGTTAATTCTGGGTTGTGTTTGGTTATTGTATATAATATTTCATGCTGAATCACTGGAGATCTATTTGGATTTTGTTTTGAACATTGGACGGTTGTGTATAAGTACAAAGGAGTACAAAGGAAATCAAGCAACAAGAGGTCTGGTGACCCTTCTGGGCTGCTTGTCCTCCAAAACACCGAGGATCAATTGTCCAAACAGTGGTTTAGAGTGGGTAAAGGAACATTGGAAAGGGAACTACTGCCCTGGAACTAATGTCCGTGGCAGGATTAGGAAGTTAGTAGGGGACAGATGGGTTAGTAACTGAGGGGAGGATAAAATAAAGTTATTCATTTACAAACGCAGTCAGTCGCGGGTTTGATGCAAGATATTTGTCTAGGCGAAGTTTAAATGAATCAACGGTGCTGCAGTCTATAACGTCTGGGGGAAGCCCATTCCATAAGTTGACAACTCGATTGAAGAAGAAATTCTTAGATTCGTGCGAGTTGAAAGATTTACCGATAATTTTGCAACCGTTTCCCCGCGTGTAATTCGATTGGTCGATAGTGAAATACTTACTACAGTTAATATTGTCGATGCCTTTGATGATTTTGAACACTTGAATTAAGTCGCCTCTTAATCTGGGCTGGGTTAAAGGAAATAGATTTAATTCTCTAAGACGCTCCTCGTATGGTTTGTTCTTTAGGCTAGGTATCATTTTGGTAACTCTACGTTGAACTCGTTCTAGCTTGTCTATATCTTTTTGGTAATAAGGGCACCAGGATTGAACGCAGTATTCCAGAAGAGGGCGGACTAAGGAATTGTAAAGGGTTAGGATAACTTCTTTGGATTTATGCTCAAATGACCTGCCTATAAAGCCAATTATTTTGTTTGCTTTCTCAACAACTTCTGAACATTGTTGACTCTGTTTTAGGTTACTCGATATTGTTACTCCCAGATCGGTTTCTCTGTTTACATTCTTAAGCTGAGTGCCTTTCATTGAATAGTTTGTTTTCTCATTTTGGTATCCGATATGTAGTACTTTACATTTATCCGCATTGAAACTCATTTGCCATATTTGGGCCCAACGTGACAACTTATCTAGATTATGGTGCATATCGTCAACTTGTACTTTTGAGATTACGCTTTTTGCAATTTTTGTATCGTCAGCAAATTTCGAGATTGTACAGGTGAGACCCTCATCTATGTCGTTGATGTTAATTAGAAAGAAAAATGGTCCTAGTACCGATCCCTGGGGTACCCCGCTAACTACATTGGTCCATTTAGATGCCTTACCGTTTATGACTACTCTTTGCTTTCTGTCGCTGAGCCAATTTTCTATCCATTTCAACACACCGTCTTGTATTCCATGCGCTTTTAGTTTTAGCAGTAAACGTTTGTGGGGAACTTTGTCAAAGGCCTTTTGAAAATCAAGGTATATAATATCTACAGCTTTACTCTCATCATAGAGGTTGAGGATATCGTGGAAGAAGTCTAAGAGATTTGTTAAACAGGAACGTTTTCTACGAAAGCCGTGTTGAGTATCTTTAAGTATGTTATTTTCCTCGAAGTGATTTACGAGTCTGTCTCTTATAAGCGTTTCTAGCATTTTACATACAACTGAGGTTAAGCTAATTGGACGATAGTTACTGGGTAGGGATTTGCTGCCTTTTTTTAAAATCGGTGTTACGTTAGCTAGCTTCCACTGATCAGGCATAGTTCCAGACTGCAAGGATTTATTGAATTGCAATGTCAGTGGTTTGGAGAGCTCATCCTTAGCTTCCTTTAGAATTCTAGGTGAGATTGTATCAGGTCCAGGCGTTTTATTTACCTTGAGTTTATCTAAACATTTCAATACTTCTCTCTCTGTAATGGTGATATTGCTTAGATTCTAAGCCTTAGAACATCAGAATTGTCTATCTGAATCGGCGATGCTGTAGGGATATCAATGAGGTCTTCTGTTGTAAAAACTGATGTAAAGAAGGTATTGAGCGCATTACTCATTTGTACTTCGTCTTTGGTATATTCTTCATTTTCATCGACTAACGGTCCTACAGTTGAAGTAACTACTCTCCTCTTTCTGATATAACTATAGAATTATTTTGGGTGTGTTTTACTTTGATTCGCAACATGTAACTCGAGGGTCTTTTTACTTTGCTTAATTAACCTTTTGGCTTTGCGTCGTAGTTCTACAAATTTCACCCGTTCTTCGTCATTTTGTACGAATTTTAATCTATCATTAGCAAACAGTTTAGCAAGCAGACAGTTTGAAATATCTTTATTCCACCATTTGGGCTTATCATTATGGCCTGTACGCCGAATTTTCGATGGTATGCAGTCTTGCACTGCCTTTAGGTAAGTATTTGCGAATGATTCCCAAGATGTATTTATGTCGTTATTGTTAATTAAATAGCTCCAGTCAGTTTCTTTAAAAATTGCTCTAAGTTTACGAAAGTTTGCTTGCTTGAAATTAGGGACTTTCTCGATGCTGTTATTTGGTTCGTTACTAGTAAACTTTAAACTGAAAGTTATCGTACGATGGTCGCTGTTACTGAATTCATCACCGACATTCAAATTCAATTCTTCTGTTGTTGAAAGTACAAGGTCAAGGACGTTATTTCCACGTGTTGGAGATCTAACAAATTGATGTAGCGAACTCTCTTGCAAATTTGCATACAGGTCTTGTCCGGAGTGTGAAGTAATACTATCTCCCCACTTGGTCACAGGTAAATTGAAGTCGCCAAAAATTACGGTATCATGCGAGTTACTTAAGTCTAAAATTTGCTCATAAATTTCTCGGTCAGTTTGCACTGATTGAGCTGGAGGTCTGTATATTAGTGCAAGTATTATTTTTGTACCTTTATAATTCTTTATTAGCACAAAGAATGTGTCGACGTTCACAATTTGGGGTTTTGACAAGAGGGTCGGGTTAAGACTTTCTTTGATAACAAATATGTACAGTATATACTCTATGTATATACATTTCTGAGTTGTGGCTAGTAAATGCAACTTTTTATTCCAACACAAATACCGGTACTGGTCTATGTTCTCATTGGAAGATGATTACAGGATAACTTAGCTGCCATGTAATTTTCCAACATTTGCTATATATGCGAGTGATATATGCCTTGATTAAAGTAGTGGCCACACACGAATTCAACTTTTGATAAGGTAGACAATTTATTAGTACATTGTTTCCATGTTTTACATCTTCGAATGAGTGAGTAGAGACAAACCATATACAATATATTGAATTATCGTCCTGTGACTAATATAATTTAATTACTTTCTCAATATGTGTAAGATTATCTGTGATTCGGATTATTTATACTGTTTTTTGTCAATATTCGAATATTCACTATCGAGGTAATTTGTTTTCTATATATTATTTGATCCACATAATGTATAACTAATGTAGGCCTACTTACTTATAAATGCATAATATTGAATTCAAACTAACAAACGGACACACCGAAAATGAATAACATGCGCTTACCGCCCCCAAAAAAAAAGCAACCACAACAATGCATGCACACACACACAGACAAAAACAAATCTACAGCGAAATGACAAAGAGGTTTAAGAAGACAAGAATCGAACGTGACGAATATAATAATGTATGAATCTGGAGTCAGGTCAGGTCAGGTGAAGGTTCTGAGTGACAAGCCTTTACAACGGCACCTCATATCTACTTCCGAAGAGAGTTGAGAGAGCACAAAGGGTGTTGGAGTGAGAGGAGGAGGCTTACATTTCGAAACCCGGAGTATCTTGTTATAGAATCCCCCCCCCCCCCCCACACACACACATACCCACACACCACAGTTATCTTCACTACCTCCAGTCCTCAGTGACTTCTCTCTCTCTTGGATACCTTGCTATGTTCCTCCTTCCTTTCCTTCATCATTGTAAAGTCCTTCATACCCTTTCCCGACTCTCTTTTTTCATTACTTCTGTGTTTTATTTTTCTCCTCCGAACTTTATTGACGATTCATTTATAACATTCAAACCCTCATTGAAACATGTTTTCTTTGCCATCTTAATAATAAGCAATACCCTTATAAAGGTAAATGTCATATATACTATTACTATCTTATGAAATATATAAATATACAGATCAATGTTTTTCACTATCTTTTTATTCTGTTTCTCTTTTTTCTTCCTCGTTCTCCTCGCTTTCTATCTCCTCTGTTTTATCTTTTTGTTCTGTCTATTTACTCTGTCTACCGCCACTCCCTCCACCACCACCACCACCAACGTCATTTACTTAACCCTTTGGCTGCGGCTATGTTTGGGCTATTTAGGGCATATTCAGGCACTCCTGAATGATAAATCAGGCATCTGCATTAAATGAAGTGTATTATGCCGAAAACTAGGCAAAACTAGCATCAAAATGACACCAGAACGGACCCTGTACGTGGACTGGTTCACCCGCAGTGGTCCCAGTGAAACGCGGGAACCCCGCTATTATGTAACACTCGCTCGCTTGGCTACACTGGTGAGAGAGACAGAGAGAGACCCGCGCGAGACATAGCCTAGCTCAGTGAGCCGCTCGGTGCTCTGAGGGTCGGAGGTGGGCCCCTCACGCTCCCGCCCACTGACACTCAATTTTTAAGTTTTTTACAGGCTTTTAAAGCCTGGAAATTGCTGTAACTTGCCAAAACATTCCAGAACGTCACCCACAGCGAAAGGGTTAAACATGGAAGAGGGAATGTGGTAAATGTGTTGTGTTGCTGCTTACCTCATTTGAAAGTTTCCTTGAGAGTTGTTAATTTGACCTGGAACCTACTCTTAGATTTCACCTTCACCATGTACTCATATACAAAAACCCATTCTCCGAAATGGTGGCGCCAAATCCAAAATGGCTGTAACTTATGTTTGTTGATATGTGGTAAGATTTTAGTTTTTCTTCCAACTAGAGATCAACCAAGTAGGATCATTATGGATGAAAACACGATTTTTTAGCGTGAAACTGTATATGCTATGATCTTTGTAAGCAATTTATACTTCAAAGACTTCAGTTTGACTAGACACTTCAACCTGTAGACTATGTTAACCAATAGAGTTTAATCAGAACAACTCAGTTAAAATCTATATGTTCAATTAAGTTATGTTTGGCATATTAATTTAACACTGGTTTAGTTGACACTGGTTGAAATGACAGCAGATCTGATCTATTGGCTGAAACACTCCGTATTGGTATTCAGAGGCTGTGGACCGTGTACAGTAAAGCTGTCAATGTTTCGAGGGGATCTGTGGGTAAGAGGGGAGGGCGGAGAAAGGAAAAACAGTGTTAGGTCGCTGAAAAGGGGCTTTGGAAGGATAACCAAAGGAGGACACCATAATATTATATATATTTTGATAGTGGGGATCTATCTATCTATCTATTGCCTAACGCCGTGATCCCCGAAGGAGTGGCCACGAACTAACCGCCATCATGCACCTCTGTCCCCAGTCAGTCGACGCCCCTACTCCCAAGATAAGATAAGATGGCTGAAGTAAAGATTGAATAAATATTTTAACCATTAATTGGAGGGGTTACTAGGGGGTACTGGATTTGAAGTTTCGTTGGTGGATTGTTGGGGGGAGGGGGGGGGGAGGAAATTTACATGGGAGATGTTGGTGTAGAAGAAAGGTGAAGAAATAGAAGTATAGTAGGAGAATTTTTACAGTTATCGGGCTCAACCGATATGCTTCTTTGTTGAATTATTATGATCTTTAGCCCCCTATGTTTTTTCCTGTAAATACCCACTGCAAGACTTTTATTGTAGCACCCAGTTATTATATTAATTAAATACTTAAAATTAGAGTTCATTAAAACTTTTATTATTTAAAACTTATTCCTAGTTAAAAACTTATGAGTAGATGGAGGGCGCTATAATGAGCAGGAAGGAGGTGGTGTTCTGACCGTCGCGGGAAGAAGTCCCGCGACCTCGGTCATGCCCATCCACAGCGGCACTGGCACTTGCCTACGAGTGGTTCAGCCTAACCCAGGAAGTCTGATGGTAGTCTAAGACACCACATTTGTTTGGGTTATCTCAGACCACTCATCTACCCCCAATAGCTTGGAAGAGGCCTAGTCAAACGGTGGGGCCGCCGCGCACTGTCCGCTTGACTCCCTCCCACCCCCCAAGCCACTCCCCATATCAAGAAAAGGTTAATGTTATGCTGGTTGGAGCAGCCACCTTGGTGGCTGCCCCACACAGAACATCCCAGTATGTGTGTATTGATTAAAAAGCTGGTAGGTTAGCGTTGGTTGGGGCAGCCACCTTGGTGGCTGCTCCACACAACACATCTTAGTATGTCTATATTTATTCGAAAGATGGTAGGTTAGCACTGGTTGGGGCAGCCACCTTGGTGGCTGCCCCACACAGCACTTCTTAGTATGTCTTTATTAATTCAAATGCTGGTAAGTTAGTGCTGGTTGGGGCAGCCACCTTGGTGGCTGGCCCCCAGAGCACATCTTAGTATGTATATATTGGTTCAAAAGCTGGTAGGTTAACTATCTCCCTACTACTCCTGAAAGTATAGGGAGACTGTCTGTCAAGATCAGGATTTGGTGTTATTAGTTGTATTTGGGTACCTATGTCCATATTAGTTGTTTTGTCCCATATTCGTGATGCTTGTTCGTATAGAAGCGTATTAATTGCTGGTAAATTTGATAAAATATGCAGTTCTTCGTTTGTTACCAGATCTGGATATCTGAGATCATGTATATATCTTAATGCTATATTTTGAATAATCTGTAGTCTTTTCATGTTTGTTTTTCTTAAGGCAACAAGTGGTACTGGAAGATATGTGAGGACTGATCTTACTCGTGATAGGTACAGTTTTTCTGTAGTTTTTGGCGATGAGTTGCGAAATTGTGATAGGTCAGATAGTATAATTTTAGTTCTATTTATCTTTTCAGTTATAAAGGGTAAATAGCCGATTTTGGATATTTTCAATCCTAACACCACACCATCCATTGCATATTCGAGTATGTTGTTATCTATTTCCAGTGGTGGATATATTTGTTTTCGTAAGTGGATTATTTTAAATTTTTGTGTGTTGGTTTTTATCTTCCATTTGTATTCAAATTTATTAATAGATTCTATTGCTATTTTTATTTTCCTAATTGCCATATTCTTTGATTTGCCCGGTGTCATTACTATCTGGGTTATATCATCGGCAAAGATCACATGTTCGTTCTTTGGGATTGGTTCAGGTAAGTCTGAGGTATATATTGCGTATAGTGTTGGCGAAAGGCAGCCTCCCTGGGGTACACCACTCCAGTAGGGGAAATTCCGGTCCCGGTCCTGTATAGTTCTTTATACCAATTCTAGCAAACCTATTTGTAAAGTAGTTACATAACATTTTCTTAAGTAATGGTGGAAGGTTTAAATTTATAATTTTATACTGTAGTCCTTTATGCCACACTTTGTCAAAAGCCTTTGACACATCTTTCATAACTACAGTTACTTGTTTGTTTCTTGCTTTTGCCCTGGAAAATAATTTCTGTAGTTATGGCTAAGGCTGTATGTGTTCCTCTACCTCTCCTAAACCCGTGTTGCTGAGGGTTTATTTGGTGATCAATCAAGGTTACTAGTCTATTGTTAATAATTGTTTCAAACACTTTTCCCATGACATTCAGTAAAGAGATCGGTCTATAGTTGTTTATTGATGTTGCATCTTTATTGGGCTTTGGAATACAAATATTTGTTGTTGTTTATTAGGCATTAGGGAAATATCCTGTTGCAAGACAACCATTTAAAATTTCTAGTAGTGATCTTATTGCATTTGGAGGTAAATTTATCAACATATTTCGTGTGATGCCATCGAGGCCTGGTGTTTTCTCTTTAACCCGCTGAGTACCAGCTAAATATTAATAAATGTACCACCCAGGACCGGCTGATTCTGATTTTTTTTTATTCCAGAAACAATAGCGAATGGGTTAGGAATGAAGGAAAAACAAAAACAAAATTGGTAAAAAAGTGCAAAAAATGGTCCCGAAAACGGATTTTACAAGAGTAAAAAATTGAAGGCAATTTCCCCCCCAAAAACAGGTTTTTGCACGCTCATGCGCACGTGGTTGGACTTTGAGAGTTTTCAACCATTGGCATGGGTGCGTGGGATACTTACACAGTTACCATACAAATCTGAGCCCTCGGGGTGCCATAGGACCGGAGTAATTAGGACCGGACCGGCCAGGACGCAAACCATGCGTCGCTGGGGTTTAGCGTTACATATGTTGTGGACGCAAACCCTGCGTCGCTGGGGTTCTGTGGGTTAAAGCTTCTGAATGAGTGGAGGAATTCACCATCAGTAATAGCTCCTATTTCTTGCAATCTTTCCATTTCTACTGTATCATAATGGTTTATTCTTTGCATTTGCTCAGTAAGCCATGCATTTATATTAGTTTCATGTTCAGCATCAAATTCCTCGTTCTCCTCTTCAGTAATCTGAAAGATCTGTGACCACTCTCTTCTAAATGCTTGCTCAATTTATCTGTCCTCGTCAAGGTCTACACCGTTTTGGTCCTTAATATTTGTCATTGATTTTTGTGCATTACCCATGATTTTTCTTATACCTTTCCAAAACTTTGTTGAATCTTTTTCATTACTGATACCCTCCAAGACCCTGTCCCATTTATCTCTGGCCATCTTGGTACATTCTTCTTTTAACTGCCTTTGGAGTGTTCTTATACTTCTTACCGCCTTCATTTATATACTTCTTTACTCCATCTTTCCACCTCTCCCTCTCTTTCCTTCCACCTCGTTCTCGTACACCCTCTTAGTCATTCTCTCGCTTTCCATACGTTCCATATGGCCGAACCATCACAATTTCTTCCTTTTCACACTTTCCAGCACCTCTACCTCCACACCACACCTCCTTCTTACTTCCTCATTCGTCTGTCTATCCCTCCATGTAACTCCGCACACACTTCTCAAGTAACTAATTTCCACCGCTCTCACTCTTGGTCTGAGTCTCTTCCCGAACGTCCATGCTTCGCTTCCATAAGTTAGTGTCAGGATTACCACACTGTCATGCAATGACTTCTTCACTTCCATACTGACCACCCTATTTCCTGTTACTGCTTTCAACATTCCTACAACCCTCTTACCCTGTTGCACCCTCTCCCGCACTTCTTCATCCATAGTCTCATCTTTACTCAACACACTGCCCAGATACTTAAAAGAGCTGACGATCTCCATAGCATGACCGTTCAACTTCACCTCACACTCTGTGACTTCACCCCTTTCGATGACCATAACCTTGCTCTTCCCCTTTACCTTCAAATTCCGTATTTCGAACACTGTTCCAAACTCATTTACCAGACCCTGCAACTCCCATTCATTATCGCTCATCAGAACTGTATCATCCGCAAACAGCAGTATTGGCAGCTTCCACTCATTTCCCTCCCTTTTCAGTGATACACCAACATCCACTGCTCTTTCTAGTATTTCTTTCATGACTCCATCCATATATACAGTAGGCAACCACGGGGACATCACATACCCCTGTTTCAATCCAACATTCAGGTCAAAGAACTCGCTCTGCTCATTCTCCACACGTACTGCCGCCTTTGCACCCTCATACATGCTCTTCACTGCTTTCAGCAACTTGCCATCTACTCCGTATATTCTAAGTACCGGTACTTTCCACATACCTTCTCTATCCACTCTGTCACAGGCCTTCTCCAAGTCCATAAAGGCAACATACACCTTTTGTTGCTTCTCCAGATATTTCTCCACAACACAATTCAGGGTAAAATCTGATCTACACATCCTCTTCCCTTCCTAAAACCTCCCTGCTCGTTGCCTATCCATTTCTCCGTTCTCACTCTCACTCTGTCATTCACTACCCTACTGTACACCTTCCCTACCACGCTTAGAAGACATATTCCTCGGTGGTTACCACACATGTCTATCTATCTATCTATTGCCTGACGCTGTGATCCCCGAAGGGGTGGCCACGAACGAACCGCGCCCATGCACCTCTGTCCTCAGCCAGTCGACGCCCCTCCTCCCAACCAGCACCGTCTTCACTCATATACTTTCTCACTCCATCCTTCCACCTCTCCTTTGGTCTACCTCTCCCTCTCTGTCCTTCTACCTTGCTACACCCTCTTAGTCATTCTTTCGCTTCCCATACGTTCCATATGGCCGAACCATCTCAAGTTGTTCCTTTTCACACTTTCCAGCACATCTACCTCCACACCACACCTCCTTCTTACTTACTCATGTTTGAGATAAATTATTTTGCAATCTATGGAATGGGAGATAAATGGTTTAGGAAGAGGAATGAAGACATTTCGCAAGGGGGAGATAAGAAAAAAAGTCAGAGAGAGGAGGAGAGGGAAGTCTGGGATGGATGATAATGCGTCGATTGATAGAACATTTAGATTAAGTGTTTAGTAGACAGACAAATAGAACACTAAAATTGGCACTGGAGCTTTTTATGGATTACAAAGACTGGGGCATAAACAGAAAGTTCAGAGAGGAGAACAGGCGGCGAGACGGGTATGGGAGACATTTTATTAACATTAATACAATGACAGCCATATGTTTTAGGGAAAAGGAATACATACAATTTGAATGTTGGGGAAGAAGCTATGACAAGAAAAGAAGAGTAGAACAAATGTCCAACAATTGTGTTCTGCATAGTGGTGGTGGAACTGTTGACCACTTGATGGAGTGTTGGGTTAAGTGGTGAATATAGTGACCGGTTAATCAGTACTTAATGTGCTAGTGTGAGTGGTGATCCGTGAAAGATATGGCGGGGTAATTCAAATGGTAACCACTTATAAGGATGCCGGTGCTGGTGGTGGTGTGTGAATGGCAACAAGGTGGTGTATTTAGGATAGTGTGGTGAGTTCTTACAAGTGAATCACACGACCGTGTTTATATTTTATTTATTTTGTCCGAACTTTTGGTCTAGCAGTTTATAATTATAAATTACAAAATAAAAGTACCCAAGTCAATACATCTCCGGTCTAGTTTCCGACACCACATCAAAATATTTCCGAAAATGTTGGCCATTGAAGTTGGACTACAATAGCTCACCTGTGATATGCCTTATAGTGTTAGGTGTGGTGAATAGTGACTGATGGATATATTATGACTGCTGGGGTAAAGAATGGTGAAGAAAGTTAGCTGTGGCTGAATGGTTCTGTATGGTGAGTGATTAGGAAGAGAATCATTTACTGGAAGGGAAGGGATTGGAGATTGATGAGTGGATAGCATATGATTGGGTATTCATGGTAATTAATTGTTATTATAAGTTGAGAGGTTATGGTTGGAAATAAGGTCATTAATGTTATTGTGGTAAGTCTTGGCACTTCACTTGCTATTTCGGTGATAAATGGCGACCAATTGATTTGATATACTTTTGTGATGGTGAATGGTTGGAATTACCTGGCCTGTGGCTGGTGGACTCAATACACAATGATTTTTAAGAAAGTTATTTGCATCTCATACAATAGATACATTCTGACTAACATTAGATTATACTGTTTAGCCTATGAATTATATACCTGCATATGTCAAAGAGGTTGTAAATTATTAGGGCTGGGCTTTTGGTTCCTATTTTGCTATACAAAGTTGTCTATCAATAGCCAGAATATTATTGACCCTGGCGTCATCGTTAATAATAACACAAATGGTCGAATAAAATACAATTTGCAAAATAAAAGTAATGCAGGTTTGTGTTGATGATAAGATTGTTTTAAATGTTGAATTTATATTATTGGTCATATATACTGTATATTGTGGAGATCATTGCTTAATATGTAAGGTAGGTCATGGTATATATGAGGGTGGAAGCCGAGATTATAACTTCCAACAAATGGCCCGAGTTAATATCACTACCAAACTGTCCTCCAACTTTCTCTGCAGTGACCGACACCAGTAAATTTCAGGATGAACTATTGCACAATACCTTTTGAAACTCTAATTAATGTCAACCAGGTGTAAGCTATGTATTTTCATTCAATCCTAACGGAGGATCTAGTTATCCATGATTATCTATGAAGAACATTTGCAAATACAACACACCTACACAACATACTATAAATGTGAAATATTCTGAATAAAGGACAATACAGATTATAACAACGAACACGTTGAGTGTTTTCTCATAATACGAATTACATTAGCTTTCAGCAGATTTCAACAACCATAAAAACCGTGATACATTAGCACACACTAATGGATGCACAAAGACCAGACGGTGAATCTTCAAAGGAAAGCAGTCCTGAGAGATCCTAGATTAGCCACTAGAACCCCTAAGTCTTTTGTTGGAACCAAGTTATCATCGTTAGTGAGAATGGCAACACGAATTACCTAATCTAGTTTAATTTTATAAAGTGGTTTCGTACTTCTATAATAAGATTGTGATACATATAAAATGAAAATGTGACCGGTACTGGAATTGTATTTAATTAAAGAGTCGAACAGACGAGCCCTAGTAGTTACATATGAGAAGTCGTAAAACTGAATTTTTCGCTCAAACTTTTGCTAAAAACTCCACCTTGGATGATTCCGGAGCTATTCCTCCATCTCCACCCCACTCTCTTCTATTTATGCCTAATACATATATTATATTCTAATATCTTCTAAAGATGTACTTTCTACCCTCTCAAGACTTAATACTAAGAAGTTGTACGGTCCGGTGTTCCATCTGATGTACTCGGAAACTGTGCTTCCATGCTGACTCCCTGCCTAGGCAAACTCTGTCTCTCTTCTAACGTCTTTCAATGAGTTTGTTCTCATTCAACCTGTCCCAAAGAAGGGCGACCGCTTTCAACCCTCCAAATATCGTCCAATCTCTCTCATCTCTTGTATCTGTAAAGTTTTTAAAACTATTCTTGCTTCCAAATTTCTTAAGCATTTCTCTTCTCATAATCTACTCTCAGATCGCCAGTATGGCTTCCTTAAGGGTCGCTCTACTGGTGATTTTCTTTCATATCTTACTAACTCTTTGTCATCCTCCTTTCGGGAATTTGGAAGAGACCTTTTCTATTGGGCTAGACATATCGAAGGCCTTCAATAGAGTCTGGCACAAAATTTTAATTTCTAAACTACCCTCCTTTGGTTTCTATCCCTCCATCTGTGCCTTTGTTTCTAATTTTCTTTCCGGACGTTCCATAGCTGCGATTGTGGACAGCCATCACGCACTTCCTCATCCTATCAACTCCGGTGTTCCTCAGTTCCTATCTCCCATTCTATTTCAAATTTTCATAAATGATCTTCTCAACTGTACCTTCAGTCCCATCCATTCATACGCAGACGACTCTACCTTACACTACTCATTTAGTCTTCCATAACGCCCCAGCCAGCAAACTCTCAAAAACAAGCATTATGAAGCCATACAAAATTTATCCTACATCTAACTACCATTTCCAATTGGGGCAGAGAAAACCTTGTTGCCTTTAATGTTTCCAAAACCCAATTTCTCCATCTTACTACCCGTCGGGAACTACCAGAGGACTATCCCTTATACTTCAACAATACAGAAATCAATCTTTCATCTGCTCTCAATATTCTCGGTGTCTCTTTCTCTTCTGCTCTCTCTTGGAAGGACCATATAACCAGTCTTGCTAAAACAGTCTCCTAGAAGCTGGGTGTGCTCAACTGCCTCAAGGGGTTTTCTACCCCTGCACAGCGTCTTGCTCTGTACAGGGGCACAGTGCATCCTTGTACAGTGAGTATTGTTCACATGTGTGGGGAGGATCCTCTCACACTGCACTCCTAGACAAAGTAGAAAGAAAAACCTTTCGTATCATTATCTCCCATTCATTCACCAACTCTGCAACCTCTCTCTCTTCGCCGTAATGTTGCATCTCTCTCACTACTACAATATATAATCAGTGTTCCTCAGAGCTCTCCCCTTTTATACTGCCTCCTCTATGTAGGGTACGTAGTACCCATCTTGCAACACAATCCCACCCCTACTCTGTGCAACTCTCCAACTCAAGAGTGAAACGATACTCCCAATCCTTCTTCTATTCAACACCGGAGCTCTGGAACTCTCTCCCAGAATCAGTCTCTCCCTCTGTCTATGACTTAAATTGCTTCAAACTACGTGTGTCCAGGCATTTTGGCTCGAACGTCCCTTGATTTTGGCCCTGTCACTCTTTCAACTCTGGGGGAGGCACTCGTTGCAGGCAGTTCTGCCTTTTGTCTCCCTCACTCACATAGCAAAAACAACAATTAAACGCTATTGTCCCTACTTTTCCCTGAATGAGGTAAACACAAGGCTATGGAAATATTGAACAACTATGCTTTAATGTGGTGGTGGAATGGAGGCCAATACGGTTACAGTTGTTTGAACATTCAATTGGAATATAAATCTTTGCTTTGACTTCACTAAGATCAAAGGTCGGAAGGAACTTTGGCTTTTTAACTGTAGGAACAGTAAAATCTGGGTTGTATAATATGTCCTATCAGCTCCGCATGTCATAACTCAGCCATCTACTACCTTTTCAGCAACAGCACTGACCCCAGACCGATGGACATTGCTGGCGGGTTGTGAAGAAGACGAGGTCTTACATTTACATACCATACGGGAATACCGGGGAGAAGGCACTGTAACTAACTGCTAAGATGAGATGGAATATAAGTGGAGTGATGAAGGATGAGAAGTTGGGAAAAGTTCATGGTAGTTTAGATCCGTGAACCAGAAAGAAAAACACGATAAACTCTCGAATTTGTAATAGAGAGATTGATTGTGTAAACGGAGTAGGTTTAAGTTGAGGAATTGGATTAAGGTATATTTTGTGCGCCCTTAGACAGAACGAAGATTGGGTTTGTGAGATGTAGAGTAGAGCAAAGGTTGGGAAAATGGATTTCGGGTTAAATTCGTGAGAGTCGAATAGATAAACGTCAAGGACCTATTATAGGTAAGTAGTTAAATCCATGGACGGCTGAGCTCAGGAAAGTCAGAAACGTTATAATCCTGGTGAGTCTATATGAGTAATGTTAATGAGTTTCAGTTACCTCACAAGGAATTATGGTAATTGGCCATATGCTAAAAATTATATTTCGTGGAAAATCGGGTGGATGTGAAATGTGTTCCAGTTTGAATTAAAGTTGTGATATTGGATTAAAAATTGAGTCGCTGAGAAGTTAATGCATGCAAGTACATTAAGTGAACGAGATAGAATAGTAATTTATATTGAGTTAGATTTTGGATGAGAACTCTGAATTTATGTACAATTATTCAAATCTATTAGACTAAAGCTGAAGGTCAATTAAATTAACTTTTATTTGATTGGAAGTACATTTTGAAAACAAATACTCTTTACTATTAGTACCTATAAAACAAATACTCTTTACTATTAGTACCTATAAAACAAATACTCTTTACTATTAGTACCTATAAAGGACAAGTAATACTGTTTACAACAATGTTAGGCTGAGTTGTAGGGAATCATATGAACAACCAAATGTTAGGCTGAGTTGTAGGGAATCATATGAACAACCAAATGTTAGGCTGAGTTGTAGGGAATCATATGAACAACCAAATGTTAGGCTGAGTTGTAGGGAATCATATGAACAACCAAATGTTAGGCTGAGTTGTAGGGAATCATATGAACAACCAAATGTTAGGCTGAGTTGTAGGGAATCATATGAACAACCAAAATTGGAAAATCTTAAGGAATGTGAGGAATAAGAGAGGCAGTGGAATGAGAAGCTGAGGGAGAAGGGATAATTGATATCTACAGATAAGTTACGATAGAAATTCATATATAGGATGGGATAAAACGTGAGGCTGAGTATTGGAAACCACTGTGAGATGTTTGGGATTCCTGGAAGTATGGGAAGCAGATCGAAATGGCCACAATCCTAAAAGACCACCTCTAATACGACCATTACTAAATCGGCCATACTAATAGTCGAAAGGAGTCTTGGTTTGGCTTGAATTAGTCATTATAGGATTGGTTAAGCTATGATAGATATAGGTTGAAATAAGCTTGATAAGGTTAGGTTTAGTTAAGTTTGATTTGGTTATATTTAATTATAAATAGGATGTTTAGGTCAGATTAGGTTACAATACCCTGGCCGATTTGCTTGTGGCCTTTTCAGATTTTAATTGTTTGTATTAGTAGAATATGAAGTGAAATCAAAATATGTATGTAACTAGGTTGATTGAGAGATTGGCTTTAAGTCTGTCGAGTGGTGAGCTGAGGATGCATATTGAAACTGGATATCAAGGCTTGAGAGGTGAGTTGGAGTCGCAAGGTGAAGTTGTGAGATCGAATTCTGAAGTTGGAGGATTAAGGTGACACATGAGGTAGAGTGTTTGGATTGAGAAGCGGTTTCGGTGAATGATCTGATAATGATAACATGAGAATGATTGTGTGGGATTGTTGAAGCTGCGTCTTGAATCGTGCTTGAATTTTGACTAGTATGGTGTTGAAGTTGAATATAGTCAAGATGGAGTAGAGCAAAGTTGGGTAATGAGGTTAAGATGTTGGGTCGTTTCGTGAGGCTGAGTTTTGATGACGAGTTGTGATATTGAGGTGAGGTAAAAACAGCAGTAACAGCAACACGAACAACAACAACCCTTTCCCACCACCACACTGTAAACAGTAAACGCTTAAGTGTAACAAAAAGTGTACACATAAGTGTTTTATTCGTGCATGTGTCCCAAGTTGAACACATACACGATTAATAGACTTACTATATGAATCGTTCGTGTTATAAATGATACATTCACTGTTCACAGTACACCACTTCCTTCACTACCACCAACATAACCACCACCACCCCCTCCACCATTAACCCAGAACTCCAAACTCTGGTTCATTATAAGTCTTCGTTACTGGTCACTTGCCACGGTAATTGGTCCAGCTTCTCCCCCTAACTGCACATGCCTGATTTGGAAAGTCTTAACTGTGTGAGAGTCGTCTGCTTGTTTGTCTTATTCTTGTTATGAATAATTTTAGTGCATGAATATTGCTAGTGTATTAATTTTGGCCAAGCTTGATATTGTGTGAATTAGTATGTGTGTGTGTCTGTGTGTGGGTCAGTAAATTACTGAGCCGAAATTACATATGGGATTGCTTATTTCTTGGTGTTGGAGTAAGTTAAAATATGTCATCTGTGTATGAGGGAGACACAAGGCAAAGCTGTCCGCAACAAATGCTGTATTTATTATGTTTTTGTTCGGTATATTGGAAAGAGGAGTGGTGCGCTTGTTTAGTGTAGTGAAATGAATAGGAGGAAGAAGGGTTTGTGAGAGCTAGCTGAATTATTCTCTGAGTAGGTGAGTCGCAAACATAAACAGTGAGGAAAGCAAGACAAATGAAACAGGAATTCCAGCAACTCCTTATCACATACCTATGAGGCTTCCCCTGGTATTACCTTGCTCGATTGGTGTCTATAATCTCCCCAGTGCAAGTTAGTATGAAATCCCAACAGTCTTGTATGTGTGTTTGTTAGTGCTGAAGAGAGAGTGTGTGTGAATCGCCCAATAGGTAGACCAATACACACATACGATTTCCGGTAACTTTATCATATATAATTTAGTGGGTGCTGTTGCTGGTGTTGAAAACGAAACTGAAGGTAATTTAATTTAAATGGCTGATATTTTATATATTTTTAATTCAAACGCGATCAATGCCAAGATATCCCCCAAGAAGATCACCAGAAAAACCTCTGGTTCTCTTGTTTTCCCCCTACTTCAAATCAATCACCTCATATCCTCTGATTTCCGCTCCTTATCTAATATCTTTATCTCGCCTGCATTCTCTTCATCGCTTAATCTCCCTCAATCAAGTGTGTGTCCTTGTTCCTGCCTTAATTTCCCCTTCCATAATGTTACCATCACCTGCTGAACCTTCCAGTGTCTTCAGTTGGGGCCATAGCGTCACTGTTTTATCGTGGGATAACCTGTTATCATCGTTTCCTACCTATCTCCTTTGTTGGATCACAATATGGTCACCCAAGCTGGAGACACTTTTCTTGTTACGCATTGTTGTACCACAAACGCATACCCACACGGACATTTGTACTTGCGAACGCACACATATCGAAGAGGAACACACACTTACAAAAACAAAAACACACACACACGGTAGCCGAGCGCGTTTAGTCACTGTACTGGAATTGCTGGCTTTGGTTTCGGGTGGTTCAATCCCACGCACCGGTAGGGAAGTTTCAATCTCTCTAAAAGGCTAGGTATTCTGTCTCTGGTGGCCCTTAAATTCTCCTGCCCTAGTCCTACTTCATCGGAGGATCAGTTTGTTGATCCCTTAGGAAAAGTCTGTGAAATATCAGCCTCATTGGCTGCCGGCCCGAAAACAAACTGATTGTTATCAATATGAATTACACACTCACACACACATACGACTTCCAAGAGTCACTCTACGTCATGCTTTATCTCTATAGCTCTCCTCTCCGTGTTCCTCCATACCGGTATCTTTATTCTACTTCCCATTAATCTCCAATATCTCAATGTTTTGTCTATCCTTGTGTACATTATCGTTTGTATTACCTGTCATCCCTTTATCTTTCTGTAGTTGGTTTTCCTAATATATTCGATCTATCTATATAGAATATATCTACTGTATATATATATGTAATATATATATATATATATACAGTAAGTATATATATATATACTGTATATATATATATATATATACATATATATATATATATATATATATATATATATATATATATATATATATATTCTTTAATACATACGAGGTTGAAAGAAATGGCAATTTCTGCGTTGGAAATTTTATTATTCAAAGTTTCCAGGTCTCTGATGAGTTTTCGCTGGGTGGCAGGAAGTAGATGAAGGAGATGAGCAAAATTCATGGTGGTACAGGGTTACATTAAAGTACATGAAGATACAGGATATACGACGCGTTTCACTGGACAACCAGCATTATCAAGTAAGGAAGGAATTATATAAAAGGTAAACAGGAAGGGTATATATAGAGGGTGGAGGATCAGAGGAGGCGGAAAACAGGGGGCAAAAGTCTGCGATTGGTGGAAGGCTAAACTAGGAGAGAGAAAGGGGGTAACCGCTTCACGCATGCGCACTGGATGCGGGATGGTGGTCGATAGGTGGGGTCGAAGCTGATTGGCTGCGTGTCGAGGGGCGTGGCCTAAGTTGTGTGGCGCCTGCAGAAGACGAAGCTGAAGGAGGTAGCGCGGGAGGCTGCGTCAAGGGCACCGGGGGGCGAGGAGGGGTGTTAGGTCCTGTAGGGTAGTGCCTTTTGGCAGAAGGAAGGATCTGAAGGTCCAGAGTTTGGTTGTTGATGTTGGGATGTAAGGCTTGGATATATAAAGCTTCGAGTATAGGTAATCTCCTTGGGTCACTTTCTTTATCGAGTATGGTGGTGTGTTTCTCTAACTCGTTGCGTGTGAGGTGAGGGTGGTTAGGGGTGAGATAGTGGTCTTTGATGGCTCCAGCCTGAAGGTGAAGAGTTAACCGACGTGAAAGACGAGTCTGCGTCATACCAATATAGGAATGAGGTCCACAGTCCTCATAATTACAGGTATGTTGGTAAATGACGTGATCGTCGGTCATCGGGCTCTTTATCTTGGTGGAGGCTGGTTTGTTGCGGAGAACGAGGTTGGAGGTCTTGGGGGATTTGTAATAAATTATTAATTTGATTTTGTTTTCCGGGTTGGTTGGGTGGACATGCTTGGAGATTATTTCTTTTAAGACGGCCTCGTCATTTTTGTGTTCAGAGGACATGTAATTGCGGTAGAAGATCTTAATTTCATTGGGGGGGTCAATGTTGGGAGGGCTTTGGGTGTACCATTTTTCAAGATGGTGGTTGATGGTGCTGGATATGTCTGAGTTGGAGTATCCGTTATTTACTAAAACTTGGGATAGTCTTTCTAGTTCCTGGTGGGTGTCGGCCCAGGTAGAGCAGTGCGTGAGGGCTCTCCTAACATAGGCGGAGATGGAGGATAGAAGATAACGGCGGGGGCATTCACTATCACCGTTGAGGCATTGTCCTGTGTTAGTAGGTTTAATGTAGACGGTGGTTTTGAATCCATGGTCGTTCAGAGCTACGAGGATGTCGAGGAAGGGGAGTTGTCCATTGTTAGATTTTTCAAAGGTGAAGTTAAGTCCGGAGGAGGTCATGAAGCGTCGCTGGAGTTCTTGTAGTTCGTGGAGGTCCTTGATTTGCACGAAGATGTCATCCACGTATCTACAGTGACCTCCTCCGGACTTAACTTCACCTTTGAAAAATCTAACAATGGACAACTCCCCTTCCTCGACATCCTCGTAGCTCTGAACGACCATGGATTCAAAACCACCGTCTACATTAAACCTACTAACACAGGACAATGCCTCAACGGTGATAGTGAATGCCCCCGCCGTTATCTTCTATCCTCCATCTCCGCCTATGTTAGGAGAGCCCTCACGCACTGCTCTACCTGGGCCGACACCCACCAGGAACTAGAAAGACTATCCCAAGTTTTAGTAAATAACGGATACTCCAACTCCGACATCTCCAGCACCATCAACCACCATCTTGAAAAATGGTACACCCAAAGCCCTCCCAACATTGACCCCCCCAATGAAATTAAGATCTTCTACGGCAATTACATGTCCTCTGAACACAAAAATGACGAGGCCGTCTTAAAAGAAATTATCTCCAAGCATGTCCACCCAACCAACCCGGAAAACAAAATCAAATTAATAATTTATTACAAATCCCCCAAGACCTCCAACCTCGTTCTCCGCAACAAACCAGCCTCCACCAAGATAAAGAGCCCGATGACCGACGATCACGTCATTTACCAACATACCTTGTAATTATGAGGACTGTGGACCTCATTCCTATATTGGTATGACGCAGACTCGTCTTTCACGTCGGTTAACTCTTCACCTTCAGGCTGGAGCCATCAAAGACCACTATCTCACCCCTAACCACCCTCACCTCACACGCAACGAGTTAGAGAAACACACCACCATACTCGATAAAGAAAGTGACCCAAGGAGATTACCTATACTCGAAGCTTTATATATCCAAGCCTTACATCCCAACATCAACAACCAAACTCTGGACCTTCAGATCCTTCCTTCTACCAAAAGGCACTACCCTACAGGACCTAACACCCCTCCTCGCCCCCCGGTGCCCTTGACGCAGCCCCCCGCGCTACCTCCTTCAGCTTCGTCTTCTGCAGGCGCCACACAACTTAGGCCACGCCCCTCGACACGCAGCCAATCAGCTTCGACCCCACCTATCGACCACCATCCCGCATCCAGTGCGCATGCGTGAAGCGGTTACCCCCTTTCTCTCTCCTAGTTTAGCCTTCCACCAATCGCAGACTTTTGCCCCCTGTTTTCCGCCTCCTCTGATCCTCCACCCTCTATATATACCCTTCCTGTTTACCTTTTATATCATTCCTTCCTTACTTGATAATGCTGGTTGTCCAGTGAAATGCATCGTATATCCTGTATCTTCATGTACTTTAATGTAACCCTGTACCACCATGAATTTTGCTCATCTCCTTCATCTACTTCCTGCCACCCAGCGAAACCTCATCAGAGACCTGGAAACTTTGAATAATAAAATTTCCAACGCAGAAATTGTCATTTCTTTCAACCTCGTATGTATTAAAGAATATATATATATATATATATATATATATATCATCTCCTCCTTTCCTTCCGCATGTTCCCTTCCCAGATATCCGCTTGGGTGTCGCTGTGTTTGTCTCGACCCTGCCTTCACCTCTGTCAGATTCCTTGCTCAAGTCTCAGGATTTTTGACCGACACATACAAATACTCTTTCTTTCTCTCTCCCCTCCATGTGTTCCATGATTTGTCTATACCTCTTCTTCGCATTCATTTAGCTCTCCTCTCGCCCTGTCTTGGTTTTCCTCTCCAACATATACGCCATGTGTGTGTGTGTGTTTTTTTTTTTTTGTTTTTTTTTTTTTTTTAATGATAGTTTTAGATTGGCTTGATACCCACCTTGACATGCATTGCTTTTTGGGATAGACCTAAAACGCCTGTCCTTCACCTTCACTGCATCCCTCGTATTTGTATGTGTATTTGTTCTTCTTTCTCTTTATTACATGTATATATAGTAGTCATTTTCAGAGCTTCCGTGACCGTGTTTAGGATACCAAAGTTTCTCAGTGAATTTAACAAGGGCAACTGATGCTAAAAAAAATAAGCCCCCATACACCTCACCAAAATGACGGGACGTTGTTATTTTATAAGTTTTTCAAAATGGCCGCCGCCGTCATCTTAAAAAATGGATAAAGTTCTATTTCTTGAAGTGAATGGGCAAAAATGACAATTTTGGTGTCTATTCCCACTAATGTTGGTGTCAGAAAACCAATGGGATGGCATAATTAAAAAATAATTAATAACTAATTACCAAATAATTAAGAAAATAAGAAAATAATTAAGAAAATCAATGGGATGGCATAATTCATGATTTAGAGTCCCATTAACCTCAACATCTAAGACAAATATGATGTTGTTAAATCCACTGAGAAACTTTGGTATCCTAAACACGGTCACGGATCCTCTGAAACTTACTCAAATAATATAATATATAATTTAAAATGTAAACCAAGAATGTTGACTGATCAATTCCTTCTTTTTCAGGTTTGTTGCATCGAATTTGGCGTGAAGAATCATAAGCATGGAGCGTAGAGGAGTTAGTGATGTGCCTGACCCAGGACCTGGATTAAAATGCATAATATGTCAACATCCCTGTATAGCTGATGATAGTACGGACAAGACATCTGATACAAAGAGGGAGAATCTAAGGAGCAAGTGTTTTCAGTGGAAGGAACTTGATAAATTTCATCATGCCTATGCAGCAGTGGAGTGGGACAAGGGGCCTAAAGGCCTGTACATGCATAGTAAATGTTACACCCAGATCAGTAGTAATCGCTATATTCAGCAAGCACAGAATCGTAAACGGAAATCTGAACAGGAAGAAGTTCAAGCATCAACTTCAAGTCAACAACTCCCAGGAAATGTGCCTAAAAAGCTTCGTTCTAGTACTGGAGTGGTTCATGATAAGAATCTCTGTGTGTGGTGTATGAAAGGACCACAAAAAACCAGTAATCCTGGCAAGTCCAAACTTTTGCTGCTGTCAACAGTAGACGCATGGAACCGGTTCAAGTTGCATACAGTTTGTCTGTCAGATGAGCCTATTAGAGAAAGATTGAATACCCTACTTGCATCTATCCCAGACAGTCGAACGGCGTTTGGATTGGAAATTCGTTATCATAGTGAATGTTGGCGCAATTATGTCAGCAACCCTCTGAAAGAGTCTTTTCCTGATGAAAAAACAGAGCATCTGCAACATGTTAATCTTCGAGAGGCCCAAAATATCTTCTTTCATCATGTCCGTCAAGTTATCTTTGAAGATCATGAAATCCGTACACTGCAAGGTCTTGTAAAGGATTACAAAGGCAATACTTCAAATTATGGTTACTATTCCACAGCGAAGTCCAGTTTCGTGAAGGAAATTCTGATCAAGGAATATGGAGATGACATAGCATTTCATGAACGAGGTCAGAAGAATGTGAGTGAACTGGTATATGATGCAAGAGCTGCAGGTTCATATCTTGAGGCTGCAATATCCTCTCTAGGTGTAAGTGACGATCAGCTGGTGAAGAATGTAGCTGGGCGACTCAGAGATCAAATCATCAAAACAAAAACTGTTCCTTGGCCTCCATACATACATGAGCTAGAAGAATATGAAGACCTGAATGATCTCCTCTTGAAGCTCATCACTTGGTTAAAGCACCCCACAAAGTCTGAAGTCGATGACAAGCCCCAAGTCAAATCAATTGCATCTATTTTGACCAGCTACATCACTGGAAGACGTACTGCATTTGAGACAAACCTCGGTGTACTGCTACATGGTATGACAAAGAGCAGAAAAATGGTAGACATATTACATAAGGATGGCCTGGGAATCAATTACAATGATGTGCTTTTGCTTAGAGATTTCTGGGCAGTTACTGACCTGAAGCATTCAACTGAGTGTCCTTTTGAACTTTCTGAAGGAACAGAAGACAGTAAGTGAAAACCTGAAACAGACAACTGAAGAAATGGAGAGTAAGGCATTTACCTCGGTCATCAAACTTGTTGAGGCAAGTGACGGCTTAAAGATGGAAGACTTAATGCAGCATCGAGTAACAGATGAGTGCCTTTCAATTTTCAATGCAAATGGTACTATGCGCAAAATGCAGAAGAGTAAGCTACAGGAAAAACTGACAATGACATCCATACCGTACCCTGATATTTACACATCAATAGTAGACATGGGACTAATCTGGCGTCTAACAACGCCTACTACTGAAGACAGAGAAAAAGCAGATGGAACCAAGTTAACATGGGGAAACTATGGTGAGAAACTTGTGAACTTTGTCCTGAATAGACATTCGAATGCAGAATGTGTTATCTTGGTTAATGGCTCGTACGAGCAAGACTTCTCCATCAAAGATAGTGAACGACAACACCGTCAAAAAAATCAGTCCATTTGCAATGTGTTTATGAAGTCAGAGGACAAATGGCCTTCTAATAGAGACTTTCATGCTCTTCTTGGTAAGCCAGAGAATAAAGTTCGCCTTCAAGCATTTATCAAGGCTGCTTTCAAAAGAAAGGCATCTACAACCACTATTCAGCTCATACACTGTGTTGTTGGCAAACCAGCAAGGAATCTCACCACAGATGAAGTTTTGCAGAATCTCACATACGCCCATGCAGAAGCAGACACAGCTCTGTTCACTCTTTATGGAAAGCTGCGGTCAGAAGGGTATACAGAAGCAGTTGTCATAGACACTGAAGATACTGATAACTACGTTCAGGCAGCCTATGTGGCTCGGCAAATATCAGGACTCTTGTGCTTGAAACGCAAATCTCAGCTGATAAATGCTCGGTGTTTGTGTAGTGAGGCAATGGCGGAGTCTTTGATCCCACTTTATGTTCTTACCGGATGCGACCATAACTCCGGCTTTTATGGAATAGGCAAGAAAACTATTGTTGACCGTGTAGAAAAATCATCAGAAGCTCGCAACCTCCTTAAAAGTTGTGGCACAATCATCCCAGTCACACAGGAAATCATCAATGACTTACAGAAATTTGTTATCCGGTACATCTATTGTGACACCAAACACAAGACCCTAGCAGAGGTGAGAGCAGCAAAGTGGTCAGTACTCAAGAAAAAGAAGATCATCAGACTGGTACCTGATTCTGACAGTCTACGACCACACTTAGAGCGCACCAATTACCTCACATATCTGCAGAAGAATTTCCAGCTTCAGAATCATCCATCACCAATTGGCCATGGATGCCACCTTGTAAATGGCTTATGCCTCCCAGAACGCTATACCCAACCTGCACTTCCATCATTCCTGGATCTTCTAAAAACTCCAAGTCATCCACAAATGGAGAGCAGCGATGATGACAGCGGAAGTGATTCTGACAGTTGTGCATCATATTTGTCCTGCAGTGATAGTGCATCTTAATGCAGTAGGTCTCATGTTTTATTAATTTAGGATACCAAAGTTTCTCAGTGGATTTAACAACATCATATTTGTCTTAGATGTTGAGGTTAATGGGACTCTAAATCATGAATTATGCCATCCCATTGATTTTCTTAATTTTTTTCTTATTTACTTAATTATTTGGTAATTATTTATTAATTATTTTTTAATTGTGCCATGCCAATGATCTTCTTCTGACACCAAAATTAGTGGGAATAGACACCAAAATTGTTATTTTTGGCCATTCACTTCAAGAAATAGAACTTTATAAATTTTTTAAGATGACGGCGGCGGCCATTTTGAAAAACGTCTAAAATAACAACTTTCCCGTCATTTTGGTGAGGTGTATGGGGGCTTATTTTTTTTAGTATCAGTTGCCATTCTTAAATTCACTGAGAAACTTTGGTATCCTAAACACGGTCACGGAAGCTCTGAAAATGACTCTACTAATAATGTTGACAGTGACGCACGCATAAACACAAATACAAACACACACACACACCAGATTACCTCCTTCTTTTCCTCGTCCTGCACTATACGATATACCTACTCTAATGTATATTCCGTTCCTATTACTTTTTTCTAATATTTTATTATTGTCTCCTATTATTCTGTTTATGTTTTATTAATTAATTAGTTGATTTATTTGCCTTTCTTAACACCTTACGAGCGGCCTATGCGGTTTATTTATGTGTACCGCCCAGCGGGGTGTTTTTAGCCAAAATAGGGCTGTTTACGTGATCATTTTCATGCCTAAATAAAACCCAGAACGTAAAACAAGTATCTATCCCTGAAAGGGCATAAACAGAGCTTTCGAATGACACCATAACGATCCTTGTATGATGGATAGTTTTCTTGCAATAACCGTGCAACGCGAGTGCAAAAAGCAGGTAATTCGGTACTTTCGGTACATAATTGAGTATGTAGCGAGTGAGAGAGGGAGGAGGGAGCTGAGATTTGTGTCAGTAGGTTCGCCGCGGTGGTCTGGAGCAGTCATACGCTCGCTAGTCTCCTGCCACCACTTGTCTCTCTCTCTCAGCCACATTACGTGCTGAAATTGCCACTCGAGTTATGTCGAGCGCCGCCACATAGTCCAGCTTTATTTAACTCGACTTAAGTGGTGGGCCGCTTTTTAAGGGTTAATTCTACTCATGTATATTCGGCATTCTCCTCCTGCCTACTAGCGTATATATTCGGTATTCTCCTCCTGCCTACTAAGGTATATATTCGGCATTCTCCTCCTGCCTACTACCGTATATATTCGGCATTCTCCTCCTGCCTACTAAGGTATATATTCGGCATTCTCCTCCTGCCTACTACCGTATATATTCGGCATTCTCCTCCTGCCTACTACCATATATATTCGGCATTCTCCTCCTGCCTACTACCGTATATATTCGGCATTCTCCTCCTGCCTACTACCGTATATATTCGGCATTCTCCTCCTGCCTACTACCGTATATATTCGGCATTCTCCTCCTGCCTACTACCGTATATATTCGGCATTCTCCTCCTGCCTACTACCGTATATATTCGGCATTCTCCTCCTGCCTACTACCGTATATATATATTCGGCATTCTCCTCCTGCCTACTGCCGTATATATGCGGCATTCTCCTCCTGCCTACTACCGTATATATTCGGCATTCTCCTCCTGCCTACTACCGTATATATTCGGCATTCTCCTCCTGCCTACTACCGTATATATTCAGCATTCTCCTCCTGCCTACTACCGTATATATTTGGCATTCTCCTCCTGCCTACTACCATATATATTCGGCATTCTCCTCCTGCCTACTACCGTATATATTCGGCATTCTCCTCCTGCCTACTACCGTATATATTCGGCATTCTCCTCCTGCCTACTGCCGTATATATTCGGCATTCTCCTCCTGCCTACTACCATATATTCGGCATTCTCCTCCTGCCTACTACCGTATATATTCGGCATTCTCCTCCTGCCTACTACCGTATATATATTCGGCATTCTCCTCCTGCTTACTACCGTATATATGCGGCATTCTCCTCCTTCCTACTACCGTATATATTCGGCATTCTCCTCCTGCCTACTACCGTATATATTCAGCATTCTCCTCCTGCCTACTACCGTATATATTCGGCATTCTCCTCCTGCCTACTACCATATATATTCGGCATTCTCCTCCTGCCTACTACCGTATATATTCAGCATTCTCCTCCTGCCTACTACCGTATATATTCGGCATTCTCCTCCTGCCTACTACCGTATATATATTCGGCATTCTCCTCCTGCTTACTACCGTATATATGCGTCATTCTCCTCCTGCCTACTACCGTATATATTCGGCATTCTCCTCCTGCCTACTACCGTATATATTCAGCATTCTCCTCCTGCCTACTACCGTATATATTCGGCATTCTCCTCCTGCCTACTACCATATATATTCGGCATTCTCCTCCTGCCTACTACCGTATATATTCGGCATTCTCCTCCTGCCTACTACCGTATATATTCGGCATTCTCCTCCTGACTACTACCGTATATATTCGGCATTCTCCTCCTGCCTACTACTGTATATATTTGGTATTCTCCTCCTGCCTACTACCGTATATATTCGGCATTTTCCTCCTGCCTACTACCGTATATATTCGGCATTCTCCTCCTGCCTACTACCGTATATATTCGGCATTTTCCTCCTGCCTACTACCGTATATATTCGGCATTCTCCTCCTGCCTACTGCTGTATATATTCGGCATTCTCCTCCTGCCTACTACCGTATATATTCGGCATTCTCCTCCTGCCTACTACCATATATATTCGGCATTCTCCTCCTGCCTACTACCGTATATATTCGGCATTCTCCTCCTGCCTACTCACCATAATACTTACAACTTTTCTCTTGCACTTACCTTACTTATCATCCCTTCTCCTCCTCAATCTCTTACATTTCTCTTCCCTCTTTCTGTAGTGCCTTGTTTTTGTTTCTCCTTTGCATTCTCCTTTCTATTTCGGTAGGCTAGGTGCATGTTTTCACTGTCTATTTTACCACCAGCTCTCATGTTCCTGTCTATGGATTAGCTAATTCTAATTCTCCCCCTCTACATATGAATCAATATGTTTTCTTCCTGGTTTTCATCCTTCGTATATTGATTCACTCTTTATTATATATATATATATATATATATATATATATAATATATGAGATGATGGGGTTGAAAGCAAACCCCGCAAAGGTCCTAACGAAACAGGGAAGTGAGCAGCCGACAAGAGCAAAATTAGCTACAGTGAAGGAGAGCAAAAGAACGAGGAAGAAGATGCAGCAGAGGATGGAAAGAGAAGCCACACAGATTCCCCGAGTTTTTTTCCCGTGCTCTAATACCTGCAGAAATAACACAGTCTACCCAGCAAGGAAGACATACCCATTTTCTAATTCCTGCAGGTATAGGACAGTCTGCCCGCCAAAGGTCACCACATCCAGGACCTACCAGAAGTTCGAACATGGACCAATCACGGAGATACCTGGCCAGCCAATTGCAGAGCCTTGGACAAGCACAAAAGGCAAATACTCAACCACAGCCGGATTTGTTATACGACGAACAAGAGTTTATGCAAATGCAGCATAAAGATCCAGTGCAATATCTCTACCGATCAGACCAAGAGAATCACCTCTGTAGTACCTCACTTGAGGAATGGAAATAGTAGACAATGAATTAGGAGGAACAAACGCATGTCCTTCAATATAGAAAAAGTCTGGAAGAGTGAATCAAAGAAAAACATTTATCTTGCAACCATGCAAGCCTTTTGCATAAAGAGTATAATCTTAACCCGTGGAGCCCCGGCTAGTTTTGTAATGTTTGCGCACCAGAACCCGGCCGGTTTTCAAAAAATGGTTTTATTCCAGAAACAATAGCGAATGGGTTAGGAATGAAGGAAAAACCACGAAAAACCGCTCAAAAAGCTTAAAAAATGGTCCTACAGAGCCCCCGAAAACGGATTTTATAATAGTAAAAAATTGAAGGCAATTATCCCAAAAAACCAGGTTATTGCGCGCTCGCGCGCACGCACGTGGACTTTGAGAGTTTTCAACCATCGGCACGGGTGCGTGGGATACGTACACAGTTCCCATACAAATCTGAGCCCTCTTGAGTGGCTACACCTGAGGTCACGGTCGGCGCAATTGGGGCGACGCGCCAGGCGCGTCTCTGGGGCTGTGCGTTACATACATCGCCGACGCGTCAGGCGCGTCGCTGGGGCTGTACGGGTTAAGAGATAGAGAATAATTTTATACATGTATTATTAGAGTATCTATATTTTTATAATAATGATTGCCTTCACAATAAGAGAAAGAATGAAATTATATGTTCCTACTATTCCGAGATAGGTCAAATTGAGTTCAAATTAACATCCAAATATAGCCTAACTGAAATTGAGGGAAGGTATGCAAACACGGGTAATACCTTCCCTAGTTCAGCTTCTATAATGGGTAGCGAACAGTGTTGGCTATACTTTCTATAGGACAAGCCTGTCCCTATAGTAAAGTCCAACTAGGGTGGCGAACGAGAGTGTGGTAGAGGAACCAGGAGCAACCTTCTCTAGTGTCCGTGAGAGAGGCAGCTCCCTTTGACGTCCAGTCGGAGGAAGAACTACGAGTCCTAGATAGTTCAGATTCTCCCTCATGGAAATTACTTCTCCTCTACACCCTTACCCTAAGTGTCTCTATTTGTTATAAGTTTTGGAATTATTGTGAAGGTAATATAAAATAATTATTAGTGTTCAACCTAACTTTTTCGTAGAGATCCGCTTCTAGGACTCCCCTTGTCAATTTAGTACACGTGTGAGATTTATCAAACTTTGATCCGTGCAGTGATTTTATATAAGTACAGTGTATTGTTTATATAATTCGTGTTCAAGCATTTGTTGGCTTATTTTACGTACGTTACATATTCGATATTATACGTGCCTAGCAGGGGTACCCGGCGTTGCCCGGGTAATCACCATAATCACCATCACTACTACCACCACTACTACTACCATAATCACCATCATCAATACGACCATAATCACCGGCCTCGACCTGCCTGTGCCTCATTAAACGGCGACCTCGATTTCGGCCGCTAAATGACCTCCGATTTTGGATCTGACCTCGTCCGTACCCCCATTTTGTGGGGCTGCAAATAACTTTCGTTCCATACACCTTTTCGATCGGAGGCCTCCTTCTGCCCCAAACAGCAATTTTTTTTTAAACCAAAAGCGATTTTTCCAATTTCGCGCCCATTTTCTCCGTCCCTTTCACCCTGGGAAATTCTATTTTTTCACTAAAACCTGCCTAGGGACCCCCTTACTATGCATACTAAGTATGAACGCTCTAGCTAAAAATATGTGGCCATGCATAAAGAACAGAGCGTGTCCAAGTCGAAGTGAAGTGTTTTACAAGGGCTATTTTCCTTCTAACTATTTTAAAACCTAAACTTAACTCATAAACTCAGGACCATATTAAATCCAACTATAACAAGATAATACTTAGTGTATATAGTCGCCACTGCTGAAAGTAAAGAACCCGTCCGTTGCGTTAGAATTAATCTCTATTCAAAATGTCTAATTTGTATTAGTTCTTGTGAATAATCTAATCATATACAGTACATTGCCTGGCTATGTAATTCTGTCGACACTATTTTAGGAATTCAGATTGTACATTCCTATATTCATCAAATCTGTATTTTTGGCTATTGATATATTACTACTTTGTTCTGTAATTAAATTATTATAACGATTATTAAAGTTATAGTAAAGCGCTACTTAGTTCTGCGTTCCATTCAGCAGTTTGGTAATATATTCAAACTCCTTCTGATGCCATCAATTTTGGCTATTCATTTAATACTACTTTGTTCTGTATCTAAGTCATTATAGCTCTTATTAAAGCTATAATAAAGCGCTACTCCGTTCTGCGTTGCTTTCAGTAGTTTATTAATTCATTCAAACATACTTGTCTATAGCTATTGTATTGCTATAATGTATTCACTACATATACTGTGAATCTGATTTCCTTACTCTGTGTAATTTTAACTCATTCACGATTTAATTTATTTTTCGTGTATCGTGTGAGAGATTATTCACAATAATCCTTTGATATTTAAATTCAAAATTAAATTATCATTCCCCCTATGATAAAGCGAAGTTCATATCTTCCAAAATCGATTTAACGTTGCACTAAATCGAAACTATATTTAACCTGACCTCAGTCTGACTGACCTGTAACCCCGTGAATGGTACCTTTGAGTGTACACCTGAGCGCAGCATTATTTGTATTTCACGCCGCACATACCTATGCGCAGCTGAGTAGTTGACCTCAGTTGTCATATCTTGTAATCATTATACCTCGCGTTATACACTTGACCCATATTGATATTGTCATCAGTGTTTATATTTGTGTATGTATTTTATGTAATTGTGCATTTCCTATTTTGATGTTTTATAAGTGACTACATTATTTCATTAACGTATAAACCTTATCCAACTCTTTACAAGTCTCAGTATATTAATATTGGAATCCTACTCATTATAGTAGAGGTTTTAATACCCCATTTCTTGTACCTATGTTTAAATAAGAGTGTAATTTACACTGTGTGTTTATTGGGTTTTTGTGAGAATAATTGAGTAATCTAAAAGTAATATTCATGAAGCGAGATATGTTCCTGTCGAGCCTTATCCAATTCTACATATCCGAAACCCGGATTAATAAAGAATACATAATAAGCGAGTTGGATTACTACCCGGCATAACACTGGCAGCAGCGGTGTCTCGATACGGCATATCAGCTTTATTGTACTTTGTATTTGTTATTACTCAATCATCTTCAGACACAAAATTCATTATGGTGGCTAAGACACTCGATATTATTGCGTTCAAAACAGAGGAGCATGATCTATCTATCTATCTATTGCCTGACGCCGTGATCCCCGAAGGTGTGGCCACGAACGAACCGCCCCCATGCACCTCTGTCCCCAGTCAGTCGACGCCCCTCCCCCCAACCAGCACCGCCTTCGTTCATGTAGTTCCTCACTCCATCCTTCCACCTCATATTCGGTCTACCTCTCCCCCTCTGTCCCTCCACCTCGCTCTCGTACACCCTCTTAGTCATTCTCTCGCTTTCCATACGTTCCATATGGCCGAACCATCTCAAGTTGTTCGTTTTCACACTTTCCAGCACATCTACCTCCACACCACACCTCCTTCTTACTTCCTCATTAGTCTGTCTATCCCTCCATGTAACTCCGCACGCACTCCTTAAGTAATTCATTTCCACTGCTCTCACTCTTGGTCTGAGTCTCTCAACCAACGTCCATGCTTCGCTTCCGTAAGTCAGTGTCGGGATTACCACACTGTCATGCAAGGACTTCTTCACTTCCATACTGACCACCCTATTTCTTGTTACTGCTTTTAGCGTTCCTACAACCCTCTTCCCCTGTTGTACCCTCTCCCGCACCTCTTCATCCATAGTCCCATCTTTACTCAACACACTGCCCAGATACTTAAAAGAGTTGACGATCTCCATAGCCTGACTGTTCAGCTTCACCTCACACTCTGTGACTTCACCCCTTTCGAAGACCATAACCTTGCTCTTCCCCGTATTTACCTTCAAATTCCGTTTTTCGCACACTGTTCCAAACTCATTTACCAGACCCTGCAACTCCCATTCATTATCACTCATCAGAACTGTATCATCCGCAAACAGCAGTATAGGTAGCTTCCACTCAATTCCCTCCCTTTTCAGCGATACACCAACATCCACTGCTCTTGATAGTATTTCTTTCATGACTCCATCCATATATACAGTAAACAACCACGGGGACATCACACACCCCTGTTTCAAGCCAACATTCAGGTCAAAGAACTCGCTCTGCTCACTCTCCACACGTACTGCCGCCTTTGCACCCTCATACATGCTCTTCACTGCTTTCAGCAACTTGCCCTCTACTCCGTATATTCTAAGTACTTTCCACAAACCTTCTCTATCCACTCTGTCATAGGCCTTCTCCAAGTCCATAAAGGCAACATACACCTTTTGTTTCTTCTCCAGATACTTCTCCACAACACAATTCAGGGTAAAAATCTGATCTACACATCCTCTTCCCTTCCTAAAACCTCCCTGCTCGTCGCCTATCCATTTCTCCGTTCTCACTCTCACTCTCTCAATCACTACCCTACTGTATACCTTTCCTACTACGCTTAGAAGACATATTCCTCGGTGGTTACCACACACTCCTCTTTCCCCTTTGCCCTTATATAGGGGGACTATTATGCCAGTCTTCCAGTCATCGGGTGCACTCCCCTTCTCCCATGCTAGTTTGCACATTTTCCATACCCATTCTATCACTATCTCACCACCATACCTCAACATTTCCCCACACACTCCATCTGTTCCTGGTGCTTTCCCCAACTTCACTCTTTTCATGGCTTCCCACACTTCTGACCTCCTGATCCCCACCTCCTCCTCCACTACTTCTCTTCCCCTCTCACCCATACCATATCCAGCTATGTTTGCTGGCTCTTCATTCCTTTCATTTAGCAACTCACTGAAGTACTCCCTCCATCTTTCGACTCTCTCTTGCTTCTCGGCTAGCATTCTCCCATTCTTATCTTTCACACCCTTACTGTTTCCCTTGCTACCTTCCCTAACTTTCTTGACTTCTTTCCAGAACAGTTTCTTACTCTCCCTCCATTTTACACTCAGATTCCTTCCAAATTCCTCATCTACTCTTCTCTTACTTTCCTTCACTACTCTCTTCACCACCCTCTTACTCTCCACGTACCTCGCTCGTTTCTGTCTCTCGGAATCTTCATTCCCTCTACTACCCAACCACTCTCTATATGCTTTCTTCTTTTCTTCCACAGCTATTCTTACCTCTTCTGTCCACCATGCTGTACCTTTCACTCCCCTCCCTCTTCTCCTCACTCCACACACCTCCTCACATGCTGCACAGATCTCATCCTTAAACACCTTGCTCATCTCCTCCACTTCCTCCATAACTTCCAGGTCGAACCCACCTAGTCGTCTTTTTCACTGCTCTCCTGTACTCCTCCCTGACTTCCTCCTCCTGCAACCTCTCCACCCTCCTCACCATTCCACCCTCCTCTCGCCTCCCTCCCGCTCTCCTCACCCACTTCTTTTGTATCCTAACCTTAGCTACCACTACATAATGAGCATGATAATAACACTTATTTGGAAGTTGTCAAACCGGTCCTGGACATTACGTTCAGGGACAATAACATGTCCAAGATACATACTGTGGTTATGAAGTTAGGGAAATACGCGGCTAACGTATCAGGGTATGTGCTTGACACTCCAGGGTTGACCTTGGCACAGTTTGAGAGCTATACAAAATTAGCTATCAGCCCAGCACTGGCTCAAACCATAGTGGACCGTCACTTTCATGAGGTTAAATATACAGGTAATTTGGACAGCGCAATCAGTCAGTTGAGTCAACTGGCGATAATAGCTTTTCCTGAGGATACAACAGCTCAACGGAAGAAAGTTATGTTCAAAGCTTTACTGAGAATACTACCCCTGGCAGTAGCAGATCATTTCTCTATCACAGGGCCCATAAATTATGAGGATGATTTGCCAGTAGTAAGGCGCATTTTGGCTTTAAGAAAATCCAAAGAACAGGACAAGACTGCCGTCATCAGTAGGGTCACTACTCACCTCTCAACAGCACCTTCACCTATCCCTGCAGCGCCACGACCCAGTGATAAAGTGGAGGAATGAGCCAGAATTCGCCCCTCCGACTGGAAACCATGCAATGGCCAATGTGCACTGGTGTCCATGAAGAAGTAATTTATGGAGTTAACCAAGCGGAGGTCCAGGTTACCTAGTTGGTGGGCTCAGGTCCCCTGGATTAACCCCCGGCTTGTGGCTACAATCACGGAAGATGGAACCGCAGGGATCGAGGACTTTGACGAAGAGGAAAATGTTGAAGAGCCGGAAATAGTAGCAGAAGCTGCAGAAATTCAGGACAACCTTGATTTTTAATCCGCCCCCGTTCACAAACGATTGTCAGACTGGCGAGGGCTCAGGAGGGGACAGATCCGGATAATCTTCCCATTAATAGGAAAATCACTTTAAATGGAGTTAAAGTCCGACTTTTAATTGACAGAGGGGCTTCCCGTTCATGTGTCTTCTTTCCTTTCTTCAAACAGCACAACAAAACTTTAGGTCTTATTCAACCCTCTTCAATAGTTTTGATTAGTGCTAACTGTGGACAGACCCTTCCACTTTATGTTAGCACACCTGTCCCTGATCATGGGACAGAACATTTTTTCATGATTTATGATCCCCAAGAGACCAAGTACGATGGATACTTGGGTCTCGATTTGCTCACTTCTCTGGGCGCTTCCATTGATTGCAAAATGAGAACATTAAAGTTAACACCCTCACTTCAAAAAAAAAAAAAAAAAAAAAACTCAGATGGTCAAAGTCTAATGTCACTCCCTTTGCTAAAACATTGAGTAACGTAACCCCTACCATAAAGTCTATGATCAATCAGGAGAAACAAAATCAGCCTACCATTTGTCTCATACAGACAACTCAAGCAGTCACTTCCAAATTAGTGACACTTCCCCCTCATCATGAACAATGGGTATCTATTACACCCACATTGCCTGGGGATGTAATTATGACCCCTAACCTCCGAAGCCCTTTTGACAGGGATTGCCTGACCGCTCCAGCCATTATCTCTAATCAATTAAATTGTATCAGAATAGCTAATATCTCCGATCAACCTATCACTTTGCCAAAAGGGCTAACCATTGGGGAACTTGAAACTTATGCAGAAGAACTATCTTTACCTTCAGAAGATACTTCTCCACCTTCTTTTCCCCTACCTGACATTCCTTCTCATTTAATTTCTCAACAACAAACTGACTTACGTGACCTTATGACTTCTTATCAAGACGTCTTCGCCACATTCAGCCGAGACGTCGGAAAAACCAACGTACTGCATTATCCTCTGCATATTGTAGGACATCCAATCAAACAGCCGATTTGGAGGAAAAATCCAATACAGAGACAGGAAGAGGAATCTCAGGTAAAAGACATGCTAGCAACTGGAGTTGTCCAACATTCCACTAGTCCTTGGTCATCTCCGGTCGTACTCGTCCAGAAGAAAGATGGATCAACCCGTTTCCGTATAGATTACCGACAGTTGAATGACGTAGCCATCAAAGACGCCACACCATTGCTTAGAATTGATGACTCCTTAGATTCCCTGTTAGGAGCTAAATGGTTCACCACTCTTGATCTGCAAGCCGGATATTGGCAATTCGGTCTATGCAGTGGGCCTGCCACCTTTTCCAGGTTGATGGAATCTGTTCTACAAGGAATAACCTGGGAAACTTGTCTGGCGTACTTGGATGACATAATTGTGTTTGCGAAAACCTGGGCTGAACATCTACAAAGGCTACGTTAAGTATTTCAGAAGATTCGGGAGGCAAACTTGAAACTCAAACCCTCTAAATGTACTCTGGCTAAGAAAGAAGTTCAATTACTAGGCCACATAGTTTCAGAACAAGGAATTGCCCAAGATCCAGACAAATTACATGCCATTAGTACCATAACTCCTCCCACCAATGTAAAAGGAGTCCGAGCCTTTCTTGGCCTAGCATCATACTATCGCCGATTTGTGAAGAATGTTGCCACTATTGCCAAACCACTACATGACTTAACCAAGAAAGAAGAACCATTCTTGTGGACAGACCAACGCATAAAGCCTTTGAGTCCTTAAAAGAGCTGCTAGTAGCATCTGTGACGCACCCCAGTGCTTTGCAACGCAACCTGATTGTACTCCTTGGTACTCGACTGTACCGCCCTGCTAGCTAGAACACATGGGGATGATGAGTGGGATATATCTTTATTCTACTATGCATTGCAGCTCTCTTTAAGTATATGTATGTAACCCTTTACAATACACATTACTCACACACAAGACAACACTATTAATACTTTCATGTATCAATTAACTGCACTGTCGTTTTGCTGCTGTGTCCGGAGTTCTGTTGCGTAGGGCGCATACGGACTCGGAGGGGAGACAGAGTGAGAGAAGCGAAGTAGCCTATGCGGTAGTAGGCTACCGGCGCAGTACTGTTGCCTGCAACCTTTTAGTTATTCCAAGTATAGATTCATTATTATAATAAGTGACTACTATTTATGTTCCTCCCATGTGTATTATTAGTTATCTACTGGATCATGAACATCTTGTATGCTACATGCTAGTGCATGTTAGTAGGGGACAGTTATTGTAGTGCACGCGCTTTCAAGTAGGCGTGTACATTTGTCATTTAGCATTTCACTGTCATACCTTTAGCCTGCTTCTATTCTACATTATTAGAGGCTTAATATTAACGTAGTTTCTTGAGTATTGCATTTCTTTAGTAATAACGTAACCTATAAATGTCTGAGGGAGTTTAGCCTCATAGCCTACCCCTGTTGTACACTTTCGCCGAGTTAAGGTATCTCGTTTCCGTAGACGATAACTCTGTAGGGCGTTGGTGCTTTTGTTGTCTGGAGCATATAGTATTTGGGACTGGAATCGAGCGTGTCGTTGTCACTTAAGCCATTTCTGTCCTACGATCAAGAATCCCAAATATGTATTGCCGATCCAGCCGTAACAAAATGGCGACCTTGCACAAGATTCAGTAGTATCCTATCATATGTTTTTTGGAGAACTATGCTATGCTACCTAGTAGAGCTGGCTAGAATTTTCTTGCATATTGGAGGAATTTTGATTGTGTCATTAATGTATTGGTGGACTTGCAGATTGTTTCGTTAGGTGTCTAGAGTAGAGTCATTCAAGCATCTTTAACATTTTGTGAGTCGAGACTGCAATTAGTAATAAGCACTTTTTTTTTGTTATGAACAGCAATTGTATAACCAGCACTATGTCTAATGACTCATCATTTACGGGGGAGGATAACACGGTACAGCCTAGTGACCAGCAAGTACAGCAGATATTTAGGGAGGGGAGTGTTATAAGTGGAGAGAGGGATGCCCGGGCATTTTTGCAGACACCTTTGACCGAACAGCACCTGCAGGCTATTGATTGTTACGGTCTTCGCTGTTTAGCCACGGTTTTGGGGCGGGACTGTCCTGACAGTTGGCCCAAGAAGAATTTGGTGGCATGTTTGTTGGGTGATGGCGATGGGGCGGTGGGTGGAGTGGGGTCTTGGGGGGTTCCCTCCAAGCCTCCATTCCACTCTACCCCTGAGCTGGGCCCTCAGCCAGCGAGTCTTAGCACGATGCAGCAGGAGGGTTCTCAATGGCAAGCTTGCTTACCCGTAAACACGTCTCGGTGTGGATCCCCCATTTTGTGCTCTCCCCCCCCAGGCCTGTCTCCTGAGATGTTATTTCAGCTAGAACTAGCTAAGCTTAAGTTGCAAGAGAGTCAACAGGCTAGTATAGAACGGATTAAGCTGCAGGAGACTCAGATACAACAGGCTAGTATAGAACGCATAGAGGTTGCTAGAATCCAAGCCAATCAGGATGCAACCAGGTACCAGGCTGAAATGGATGTCGAGAAGTCTAGAGTAGAGACCACGGGGCGTCATCTCGGTGGTGGGCACCGGGTTACAGACTCACTTTCGCATTTAATTAAGTTAGTACCCGCATTTGATGAGACAGCAGTGACTGAGTTTTTTGCTCGTTTCGAAAAGAAGTGTCGTGAGTATGACTGGCCGGAGGTTAAATGGGCAGCATTAGTTTCATCACGTCTAGTGGGTAAGGGGTTGAAAGCCTACGATGCACTGTCACTGGACGAGAGTGTCGTGTATGGACTGGTGAAGGAGGCTGTGCTCCGGGCCTACGAACTGCAACCCGAAACTTATAGATTGAAGTTCCGTGGCGTGAATAAGAAGAGCGACGTCAGTTTTATGGAGCATGCACGGGACTTAACAGATGCATGTAATAACTGGTTTCGGTCCGAGCACGCAGAGTCGGCTGAGGAAATTAAGCAACTTTTCTATCTGGAACAGTTTTACAAATGTACTGGAACCGATCTAACGCTGAACATTAAGGAAAAATGTCCCAAGACAGTAGAGGAGGCTGCCAAGATGGCAGACCTCAGATTATCATTGATTCGTGGTTGCGGTGCCGCTCAGAGGGCTGAGTCAGGGCAGAAGGGGCGCTATACCCCACCCACCAGAGTTTTCGATAATAACAAATCCTATGACACACATAACCACACTAAAAGCATTGCACCTAAATAACACCTACAAACACAAGCCTCTCCCGTTTACTAAAGGTCAGGCCACTTCTTCGCCCGCACAAGGGAAGAAGCCCATTGGGGATGTGCAATGTTACAAATGTCAGAAGCTAGGCCATTATTCACGTGAGTGCCCTAGTAACACTCCCGCTAAGCCGGTGTCATTGGTTCACAGTATCGGTGTGTCTCTGAAGGCTGCAGCAACTGCCCGGGGTAGGTTGTCAGCAGCTGAGGCACACGCGGTAAAGAAGCGTACGGAAGGCTCGACACCTGTCCGGGACACTTTCTGTAGCCATCGGGGACACGGGTTTGTGAGCTGGGGGAGTGAACTACGGAGGGTTGACTTGCTGAGGGATACGGGGGCTTCGCAAACTTTGTTGAGGAACTTCACAGGGAAACCGATAAATGCGGCCAGAGTTGTTGTGGTGCAGGGTATAAATGCTACGAGGTCATACCCACTTGTGAGGTTGGAGTTGAGAGTGGGAGAGGTGTGCAGGGAGCTGGATGTAGGGATCGTTGAGTGTTTGCCAGTTGAGGGCGTCGACCTTCTTCTCGGCAACGACTTTGCGGTGCCCACTTCCGGGACTCCACCCTTAGTCGTTGCCGAGAGGGCGGCCGACGTGGATGGTGAGAATCGGGAATGGGTTGGGAGGTGCCAAGAGGATGAGATGGCCTGTGTGGTAACCCGATCTCGCTCTGCTGCTCCTGCACAGCCTAGCACTCAACTTCGGGGACAGTGGAGGAAGGATCAGGAGAAGGTTGCTAAGGGCAGGAAAAGGGACATTGATTCTGCTGCACTTCTCGGTGATTCGGTACTTGGACCTATAATAAACACGGGAGTTGACTCTGGCCCAGATATGGTGTGTAACAAGGCAGAGTTGGGTAAGACTTCGCGTGAGGCAAGAGCTGTAGCGAGAGCCACTAAGGCAGTAGAGCCTACTAGCCGGGGTAATGTCTTATTACAAAACCATCTTGATGCATTGACGCCCGGGGACATTAGTGAGCAGCAGCTGCAAGACGCTAGCCTAGCTCGTTATAGCAATGGTGCCATAGAGTTGGAGGAAGATGGGGATGCGAAGCCGGGAGATTTCTTTAGGCTCAACAGGATATTGTACCGCAGATTTCTAGACCCCAAATCGAAGTGGGAGGGCGGTGCGAGGGTAGTAGACCAGGTGGTTGTTCCAAATAAGTATAGAGAGTCCTTATTGTGTCTGGCGCATGATGTGCCGGTGGCGGGTCATTTGGGGGTAACAAAAACATTGGCGGCATTGGGCAGGTTTTTCTTGTGGCCTGGGGTCAAGGCTGATGTCTGTGCATGGGTGGCTGGGTGTGCGACCTGCCAGACAACGGGGAAGCCTAACCAGACAATCCCGAAGGCACCTTTGTTTCCCATACCTGTCACCGGGCCTCCGTTCAGCAAAGTTGTAGTAGATTTGGTTGGCCCTTTCCCGCCTACTAGTAGTGGCAATAAATTCCTGTTGACAATCATGGATGTGGCTACGAGATACCCGGACGCATACCCCATGAGAAACGGTTCGGCAAAGGCAGTTGTTAAAAACCTATTATTGTTCTGTTCCCGTTATGGATTTCCACGTGAGGTGCAGTCAGACCAGGGGAGCAATTTTACATCCAAATTGTTCAAGCAAACCCTTCAGTTGCACGGTATATGTTCTGTAGTGTCGTCAGCCTACCATCCCGAGAGTCAGGGAGTCTTGGAGCGGTGGCACTCGACACTGAAGAGTATGCTACGCTGTTACTGTGCAGAACATGACACTGATTGGGATTTGGGTCTGCCGTATGTTCTGTTCACTGCACGTGAAGTCCCAGGAGAGAGCCTAGGGTTCAGTCCAAATCAACTAGTCTTTGGCCATAATGTGAGAGGACCTTTAAGTATAGTGAAAGAGTTCTGGGAGGGCGAAGAGAAGCCGGGGTCTGTACTTAAATATGTCCTTGAGAGCCGGGAGAGACTTATAGGTTGCATGGCAGCGGCAGGTAATAACTTGGTTAATGCACAGGCGGTCATGAAGCACCAGTATGACGCCAAGGTGAAGCTTCGGGAGTTTTCGGTGGGTCAGGAGGTAATGTTGCTTTTACCTTTGCCTGGACACCCCCTTTCTGCCAAGTTCATTGGGTCGTATGTGGTGGCTAAGAAACTGTCCGACCTTGATTATCTCGTTGCAACACCTGACCGTAGGAAAAACATCAGTTATGTCATGTTAACCTCATGAAAGAGTATGTGAGACGCCCCTCAGAGCCTCTCACTGTCCCTGTGCTGGCCTGCAGCGGCCAGGGTGGAGAAGGAGGTGGGGACAGTCATGCTGCTGAGGAGGATAGCTGGGACTGTGTCATTTCTGCGGAACAGTGGGCGGGGAATACTGAACAAGAGGCTAGGCAAGCTGTAAGTCACCTGCCTGAGCACCAGGGTGCTGCTGTCCTAGGCCTGTTCAGGTCATACCCCTCTGTTTTCGCCGAACACCCAGGTCTCACTACTCAGGTAACGCACGACGTGGACGTCGGTGATAATGTGCCCTTCAAGTCAGTGTCCTACCGTGTGCCCCCGGTAAAGTTGCCAGCTTTACGGGAGGAGTTAAAGTACATGGTTGAGAGAGGGATGATCACTGAAGGTTATGTGAAGTGGACATCACCCGTCACGTTGCAGCCAAAACCTGACGGCAAGGTGCGGTTCTGCATAGATTTTCGTAGGCTAAATGGCTTGACCACTACCAACCCTTACCCTTTGCCTCGAGTTGACGACAGCGTGGACAAAATAGGGAATGCAAAGTACCTTACTAAAATTGATCTTGTAAAAGGCTACTGGCAAGTACCCCTGTCGGACCGAGCTAAGCAAGTTTGTGGTTTTGTGGTAGATGGCAAGACCTACCAATGCAACGTAATGCCTTATGGGCTTAAGAACGCACCTGCCACGTTTCAGAACCTGATGAACAATATTTGTGACGAAATCCCTAACTGCACGGTCTACCTTGATGACGTGATAGTGTATGATGACGATTTTGAAAATCACCTAAGGCACTTAGAGACCCTGTTTGGGAAGTTGCACGATGCTGGGCTGGTGTTGAACCTGAGGAAGTGCGAGTTTGTAAAGGCTACTGTGCAGTATCTTGGCTTTGTGGTCGGGTTAGGCCGGGTGTGCCCCCCCCTGAGCAAGATACAGGCTATCAATATGTTTCCCAGGCCCACCACTAAGCGCCAGGTCATGCGGTTCCTAGGTATGATAGGCTATTATAGGCGCTTCATCCGGGGATACTCTACTGTCTTAGCACCGTTAACTGATCTACTGTCGAAGTCAGTGAAGTTCTGTTGGGCTGCGGAGTGTCGGAGGGCTTTCGACCTAGTCAAGCACCTGCTGTGTACACATCCGATTTTGAGGGCCCCAGACTTCTCCAGGAGTTTTCAGCTGGCGACTGATGCCAGCGGTGTGGGTGCCGGGGCAGTGTTACTGCAGACTGATTCCGAGGGCTTGGAACACCCAGTGAGCTTCTTTTCTCGCAAGTTTAATTCGGCACAAAGGAATTACTCGACTATAGAGAAGGAGCTTCTGGCTATCGTTTTGTCGCTCAAACATTTCAAAGTTTATGTTCCAGCCTACGGCCCGGTAGTGACGATTTATACGGACCATCATCCCTTGAAATTCCTAAATCAGTTTCACAATCGGAATATGCGGTTGACCAGGTGGTCCCTAATGCTCCAAGAGTATAATCTCAACATTCAGCATATTGCCGGGAGTGAGAACGTGATAGCAGATTTTCTATCAAGGGTTAATGATCCAAGATAGTCGTGCACGGTGTGTGGGTTGAGCAGGAGTAAACTTAGGCTATCATAACGCCGTCCAAAAAGATTATAAAACAATAAAATAAACGAGAAAACTCTTTCTTTTTTTTAGTTTTGTAAGTCTTTATTGTTGTAGCATGATGCATGCGATATTGTGTTTTATGTATAATTCACACTTCAGTTGTTGTGCACCTTTTGCAATTAGTGGCAGCTAAGGGTAGCAGGCCGGTTGGTTGCCTGTCAGATTTTGATAATGCTTCTAAGGTCGATTATCTAAAATCTTGGGGGGGCTGTGACGCACCCCAGTGCTTTGCAACGCAACCTGATTGTACTCCTTGGTACTCAACTGTACCGCCCGTGATCTGGCTACCGTCAGCCGCAATGTATATTGAGTGTGACAACTTATAACTATGTTCTTTGTATCTCTGCAAAGGTCTCGTCATGTGCTAACCAATGGTGGGTTTTGTTTTAAGCCATGTCGAGACCTTCCATTTAATATGTAGTATCAATAGAGAAGTTGATAGATAAGACAATGGGAGTTCAGAGAGAGAGAGTGAGTTAGGCTTCAGAGCAAGAGGGTAGCAACGCGCCACGCTGCCGGTGGGTTGCCAGACGTATGGACTGGTTGGCAGCCCTGCGCTTATAGCTAGGCGCGACAGGGTTGGTAGTCCATTGTTGCCTGCCTACGCTGCCTGGGCTGGGCCCATGTTGTCGTACAGCACACTGCCTGGAGGCTGGCTGCGTGTTCCATGACCAGGTTGCCTAGAACCTTTGAGATTCTAACATCCCTTGCCCTATCTCCCAACTTCTCACTGTTGCACTCTTTCTCTCTGACGACATTACTCTCATTTCATTCTTCTCTCTATTTAAATGCATAACCTTCCCTTGAGGTCCTAAAGGAGTTTCAGCACTCACCTCTCGTATTACTCTTAGGACAAGCATATATTTACATGTATTAGATTTAAGGGGTTAATGTGAACAGCGATCTTCTTGATGAGGATAGTTGGTGAACGTTCTACATGTTCACGAGTTATATGCCCCGCTCATCATCCCATTTGTGACTAGACTGGTGCCATGTGTAAGAGCCCGACCATGCCCAGGAGTTGTCTGTAGAGGGACGAGGACTTAGCCTTGATTTGCATACCGAGCCAGGAGCGAGTGTAGTACCCGAGACTACAGCTCGCTCGTAGTGCCGGTATAGTAGAGTAACGTAATTTATCTGTCCTTGTGTTCTCTACAGTCTTCTCCTGGGTTCTCGCTTTCGGTGCTGGGACTCGTTGTTCCTGTGACTTGGCCTGCTAGCTAGAACACATGGGGATGATGAGTGGGATATATCTTTATTTTACTATGCATTGCAGCTCTCTTTAAGTATATGTATGTAACCCTTTACAATACACATTACTCACACAAGACAACACTATTAATACTTTCATGTATCAATTAACTGCACTGTCGTTTTGCTGCTGTGTCCGGAGTTCTGTTGCGTAGGGCGCATACGGACTCGGAGGGGAGACAGAGTGAGAGAAGCGAAGTAGCCTATGCGGTAGTAGGCTACCGGCGCAGTACTGTTGCCTGCAACCTTTTAGTTATTCCAAGTATAGATTCATTATTATAATAAGTGACTACTATTTATGTTCCTCCCATGTGTATTATTAGTTATCTACTGGATCATGAACATCTTGTATGCTACATGCTAGTGCATGTTAGTAGGGGACAGTTATTGTAGTGCACGCGCTTTCAAGTAGGCGTGTACATTTGTCATTTAGCATTTCACTGTCATACCTTTAGCCTGCTTCTATTCTACATTATTAGAGGCTTAATATTAACGTAGTTTCTTGAGTATTGCATTTCTTTAGTAATAACGTAACCTATAAATGTCTGAGGGAGTTTAGCCTCATAGCCTACCCCTGTTGTACACTTTCGCCGAGTTAAGGTACCTCGTTACCGTAGACGATAACTCTGTAGGGCGTTGGTGCTTTTGTTGTCTGGAGCATATAGTATTTGGGACTGGAATCGAGCGTGTCGTTGTCACTTAAGCCATTTCTGTCCTACGATCAAGAATCCCGAATATGTATTGCCGATCCAGCCGTAACACATCCCCGGTAGTGTCTATTCCAGACTATACCACACCATTCCGCCTGTATACCGATGTTTCACAATTCGGTATTGGAGCCATTCTAGGGCAAACTAGAGAAGGAATAGAGCATATTATTTCATGTGGCAGCCGAACCCTCAATCCAGCAGAAGTCAACTATCCCGTTACCAAGCAAGAATGTCTAGGAATAATTTGGGCCCCACAACATTTTAAAGCTTATCTAGCTGGTGTCAAGGTCACCATCATTACAGATCACCACGCCCTCCAATGGCTACGCAAATCTGACACTAAAAATGCCCTACCTGTCAGATGGCGAGAATCGCTAGCAGAATTCAATTTTGAAATTGCTTATAAACTAGGAAAACTTCACACCAATGCTTATGCTTTATCCAGACTTCCAACTACATTAATTTCTGACACATCTATCCAGAAACTGATTCTCAACCTATCCTAGCCATTCATCATCAAGACTCAATGGATCAAGATCAACAACAACTACTTAAGCAGTTTCAGAGACAAGAGAACACAGATTCGATGCCTAGAAGTATTTTCTCCCAACTCACAAGAGGAGGAGATTATTTTTATACTCCAGAAGGAAAAAATGTAATTACACCCAATTCGGCTCTATCTACTATGCAATCCTTACCTGCACACAGTGGCATTCATTTGGCACAGAGGAAGTTAACTACTACTTTCCAGCAGGTATACTGGACCCTTTCTCCTTACATCACGGCAAAAAGAATCACTGAAGCCTGCCGAGTCTGTACCTTGGGCAAAGATAGGACCCGCACAGCCGGACCTACAGGAAAGTTAGTACCATCCAAATCATGGCAACTTTTAGCAGTAGATGTAATGGGACCCATGGAAGGTATAAAAGGATTTAAGTACATTATCACCTTTGTGGGCACATATTTTAAATATGTAATTACCTGTCCAGCAATAGAACACTCAGCTTTAGCAGTAGCTGAGGCAATGATACAGCATGTTTCCCCCTATTTAGGGTTACCTGAAGCTATTCATTCCGATAATGCTCCTGAGTTCACCGGTCACATATGGTCACAACTATCCTAGATGTGTGGATTCAAAATTAGCCACTCCTCCCCTTATTGGCCTCAAGGGAACTCAATTTGTGAGAGGAGTCACCGCACTATTGCTAACCAAATAAGGACTCATGCGCAGCAGATGAACACCACTGATTGGTCCAGTCAAGTCTAAATAGTGCAGTGGGAAATCAATACCTGCCCCCGGCAAGACGGAATTTCACCCCATGAACCTGTTTTTGGAGTACCACCTCTGCTCCTACCTCTATGTCACCTGTCTGTGCCTTACGAGCCCTCCTCCAATTTTGACCAATCCTTAGTTCACTTGAAGAACCGCCTTCGACAACTTCAATACATCCAAGACCTTCAACCTGACGAGACAGCGAAAGTAAGTCCTCACCATGTCGGCGATCTTGCCATGGTTGCTCACCTGCCAGTACCTTCCAAACTCAACCCTAGATATAAAGGTCCTTTTGAGATATTAACTGTGCCAAACTGTTACCAGGTTACCATTAATCAATTTTCTAACCGACAGAATATCACTGACTCCCATATATTTTTTAATAATGTAAATATTCCCACTTCCCCTAGTATTGACATTCTCGGTGTAACATTAACTACTAACTTGAGCTGGACACATTATGTTAGAAGCATTGCTAAGAATGCCTCTAAAAAACTGGGACTCCTGTACAGAGTTCGAGAATTCTTCACTGACGAGCAGTTGGCCGTGATATATAAAAGTCATGTGCATTCTCAGATGGATTACTGTTCACCTCTGTGGGGTGGAAGTGGAGTGGTTGCATTGAGGCAGTTGGACAAAATTCAAAATAAAGCTATTAGATTAATCAATAACCCTGCAATCACACAGGACCTTCCTACATTATCCATACGAAGAAACGTTGCATCCCTTGCATTATTCTACAGATATTTTCACAGCAATTGTTCCGAGGAACTTGCTTCAATTGTGCCGCCTCTCCACATCTTTCCCCGTAGAACTAGGGCAGCTGAGAGCGCCCATGAATTTACACTTTCTCCTCCACAATGCAGAACTTCTGCTTATCAGAATTCATTTATCCCCAGAGCTACTACTCTTTGGAATTCACTTCCCTCGAATTGCTTTCCATAAACTTACAATCTACAAATGTTTAAATCCAGTTGTTACAAACATTTTATGAATGGAGGATGCCTTTAGGCACATGGACCTTTTTGTTTTATCTGTGTTTTTCCTTCCTCCGTTCATTGTCTCTTAAAAAAAAAAAAAAAAAAAAAAAAATCTTTGGAGAGTCAAGCACCTATCGAAATAGATATGTATGTAGGTTTCAGACCATTGATGACAATATGACTCTGCTTGCTGACCCCAAAGATAATGACACATTGCCTGCAATTGATAACCAAAATTTAGGATCCACAGAGCCATTGACGCCTAATATCCTTCCACCCATCCCCTCCTGCTCCTGTGGTGATACAAACACTTGTGCAATCACCTGTGCCAAGAGTACCTAACACTGAGTTCACCTATCCAGACCCCCCTATCCCTCTTCCATCAAACCCCTATCGCACCAGTCTCTTTAATGATCTTCCACCCCCTACTCGCATTGTCTCTGCTCCTCCTAAACTTCTCACACAACCTAGCCCTACTGTGCTTCAACTAAGATCTACTCTTCCTACTACCTCACCTGCCACCAGTCTACCTATGTTCCCTACTTCACCCTGCACTCTCCATACCACTCCAGAAATTAATAATATTCCATCTCTAGAAAGGAATCAACAAACCTCCCCTTCTCTGTCCAACACTTCATCTAATTCATCCACTCACCAACTGATCAACCCAACAAGTTTACCAGTTCAGGAAAACTATTCAACTACACTTAAGTCTTAACTCTCTCCACAACTTCCTAAACCTCTGATTCCATCTATTCAGCCTACCACCTCTGCCTATTAATCTCCTACACTAACTTCTTCTAATTCTAAATCCTCTAAACGCACCTATACCTACCCACATCCTTCTTCCCGCATGCCAACGAACAAATTAAGACCACCTTCGTTAATGCAACCCTTATCTAATCCTACATGTCGAAGATCTGGCCGACGTGTGACTTCACCTAAGTAAGTAGGTGACACCTACCTTCAACCAAACCTACAAGAGGCAGGCCCCCACCAAAGTCACCTCCTCGCAACCTTCAAAGGTCACCGCCACACCTGTTGCGAGGTCACTCATCCAACCTGTTCCTCTGGCCACTGCGATGTCACCTGACCTAAGGACAGGACCCCAAACCACCAAGCCCCTCCCACCTGGTCCAACTATCCATACCGACTCCAGTCCACTCATAACTCCACCACCTCCACAACCAACAACATCTTCCAGTACTGGTCCTCCTGCTGCCATCATGAAAATCAGCAGTTTGTTCGTGTCCGCCAACAACGCCGCTATCAACATCACCTCTCCAGCACACTTTTAATACATGTGGCTAATTCCTCTACTACTCCCCTCCAACTAACTCTGCAGTACAACGCCGATGCCCCTAATGACATCACCACTATAGTTTGGTGTCAATTTCTACAGCACCTTACACCTTATAATTTTATCATCACCAAAACTTTCAGAAATTATAACCTTAAGCCTCAAGGCCGAGATTTTTTTTTAGAAGACGGTGGTGAGATGACGGGGTTGAAAGCAAACCCCGCAGAGGTCCTAACAATACAGGGAAGTGAGCAGCCGACAAGAGCAAAAATAGCTACAGTGAAGGAGAGCAAAAGAACGAGGAAAAAGATGCAGCAGAGGATGGAAAGAGAAGCCACACAGTTTCCCCAAATTTCCCGTGCTCTAATAGCTGCAGAAATAACACAGTCTACCCAGCAAGGAAGACATACTCATGCTGTAATCCCTGCAGGTATAGGACAGTCTGCCCGCCAATGGTCACCACATCCGGGACCTACCAGAAGTTCGAACACAGACCAATCACGGAGATACCTGTCCAGCCAATTGCAGAGCCTTGGACAAACACAAAAGGCAAATACTCAACCACAGCCGGATTTGTTATACGACGAACAAGAGTTTATGCAAATGCAGCATAAAGCTCCAGTGCAATACCTCTACCGATGGGACCAAGAGAATCACCTCTACAGTACCTCACTTGAGGAATGGAAATAGTAGAACATTTATTAGGAGGAACAAACACATGGCCTGCAATATAGAAAAAGTCAGGAAGAGTGAATCAAAGAAAAACATTTATTATGCAGCCATGCAAGCCTTTTATATAAAGAGTATAATATTATGAGATAGAAAATAACCATAAGCATGTATTTTTAGGGTAACTATATTTTTAGAATAATGAATGCCTTCACAATAAGAGAAAGAATGAAATTACCATGTCCCTACTATTCCGAGATAGGTCTAATTGAGTTCAATTAACATCCATATATAGCTTAATTGAAATGTAGGGAAGGTATGCAAACATGGGTAATACCTTCCACTAGTTCAGCTTCTAGTGGGTAGAGAACAGTGTTAGCTATACTTTCTATAGGACAAACCTGTCCCTATAGTAAAGTCCAACTAGGGTGGCGAACGAGAGTGTGGTAGAGAAACCAGGAGCAACCTTCTCTAGTGTCCGTGCGAGAGGCAGCTCCCTTTGACGTCCAGTCGGAGGAAGAAATACGAGTCCTACGTCATCCAAATTCTCCCTCATGGAAAGTTTTTCTCCTCTACACCCGCACCCTAAGTGTCTCTATGTGTTATAAGTTTTGGGAATTATTGTGAAGGTAATATAAAATATGCGAGTGTTCAACTTAACTTTTTCGTAGAGATCCGCTTCTAGGACTCCCCTTGTCAATTTAGTACATGTGTGAGATTTATCAAACTTTGATCTGTGCAGTGATTTTATATAAGTACGGTGTATTGTTTATGTAATTTGTGTTCAAGCATTTGTTGGCTTATTTTTACCTACGTTACGTATTCGATATTATATGTGATACTTAGAGAATGCTCTTAGATTTTATTCTATTGTGTTAATATTCATTGCGTGTCCATGTCGAAGTGAAGTGTATAACGAGGTCTATTTTCCTTCTAACTATTTTAAAACCTAAACTTAACTCATAAACTCAGGACCATATTAAATCCAACTATAACAAGAGAATACTTAGTGTATAAAGTCGCCACTGCTGAAAGAAAAGAACCCGTCCGTTGAGTTAGAATTAAACTCTATTCAAGACATCTAATTTGTGTTAGTTCTTGTGAATAATCTAATCATATACAGTACGTTCCCGGGCTATGTAATCCTTTCGACACTGTTTTAGGAATTCAGATTATACATTCCTATATTCATCAAGTCTGTATATTTGGCTATTGATATATTACTACTTTGTTCTGTAATTAAATCATTATAACGATTATTAAAGTTATATTAAAGCGCTACTTAGTTCTGCGTTCCATTCAGCAGTTTGGTAATTTATTCAAACTCCTGATGCCATCAATTTTGGCTATCTATTAAATACTACTTTGTTCTGTATCTAAGTCATTATAGCTCTTATTAACCCTTAATTAGCGGCTCACCACATAAGTCGAGTTAAATAAAGCTGGACTATGTGGCGGCGCTCGACATAGGTCGAGTGGCAATTTCAGCACGTAATGTTGCTGAGAGAGAGAGACAAGTGGTGGCAGGAGACTAGCGAGCGTATGACTGCTCCAGACCACCGCGGCGAACCTACTGACATGAATCTCAGCTCCCTCCTCCCTCTCTCACTCGCTACATACTGAATTATATGGGGAAAGTACCGAATTACATGCTTTTTGCACTCGCGTTGCACGGTTATTGCAAGAAAACTAGCCATCATAAAAGGATCGTTATGGTGTCATTCGAAAGTTCTGTTTATGCCCTTTCAGGGATAGGTACTTGTTTTACGTTCTGGGTCTTATTTAGGCATGAAAATGATCACGTAAACAGCCCTATTTTGGCTAAAAACACCCCGCTGGGCGGTACATATAAATAAACCGCATAGGCCGCTCGTAAGGTGTTAAAGCTATAATAAAGCGCTACTTCGTTCTGCGTTGCTTTCAGTAGTGTGTTAATTCATTCAACATACTTGTCTATAGCTATTGTACTGCTATAATTTATTCACTATATTTACTGTGAATCTGATTTCCTTACTCCGTGTAATTTTAACTCGTTTACGATTGAATTTATTTTCCGTGTATCGTTTGAGATATTATTCACAATAATTCTTTTGATAGTTAAATTCAGATTTAAATTATCATTCCCCCTATGATAAAGCGAAGTTCATATCTTCCAAACTCGATTTAACGTTGCACTAAATCGAAACTATATTTAACCTGACCTCAGTCCGACTAACCTGTAACCCCGTGAACGGTACCTTTGAGTGTACACCTGAGCGCAGCATTATTTGTATTTCACGCCGCACATACCTATGCGCAGCTGAGTAGTTGACCTCAGTTGCCATATCTTGTAATCATTATACCTCGCGTTATACACTTGACCCATATTGATATTGTCATCAGTGTTTATATTTGTGTATGTATTTTATGTAATTGTGTATTTCCTATTTTGATGTTTTTTAAGTGACTACATTATTTCATTAATGTATAAACCTTATCCAACTCTTTACAAGTCTCAGTATATTAATATTGGAATCCTACTCATTTTAGTAGAGGTTTTAATACCCCATTTCCTGTACCTATGTTTAAATAAGAGTGTAATTTACACTGTGTGTTTATTGGGTTTTTGTGAGAATAATTGAGTAATCTAAAAGTAATATTCATGAAGCGAGATATGTTCCTGTCGAGCATTATCTAATTCTACATATAGAAACACGGATTAATAAAGAATACATAATAAAGCGAGTTGAATTACAACCCGGCATAACAATATATATATATATATATATATATATATATATATATATATATATATATATATACATATATATATATATATATATATATATACTGCATATATGTATATATACCTGTATATACAGTATATACATTTTTTAATTGACCTTTGTATATTTTTCACTAAGTTTAGCTAATATATTCCATGCACTATCTGTGTTTGTATTTGTTATTTTTCATTCTATATCTGTGCGTATATATTTTATTTCTTAGTCCTGTATTTATTTATCCACTCTATTAATTGTTTGCATGTGTATGTGTGGTTGCTATATAGTATACCTTTCGCATCGTTTATTCTGTTTTCCAATATTTAAGTTTCTTGTCTATTTTTATATTTGGTCGCTCATATTTTGTCTTGCGTCATGCTATGTATTGCATCTTTTATCTCCGTTTCGTATTTTATGGCCATGAATGATGTCCCTCGCAACTCTCGTCCTTTTGTCCATATGTTTCCTTGTTATTATCATTGATGTTATTTACTCCACTTTATTCATCTCGTATCGCTCTATGTATTGTCAGTAATTATTATGTCTTGCTTGTTTGTTCTTTATATGTTCAATACATTAGAAATATTTATTTTGTACTTGATATATTGTTGTTGTCGATATCTTCGTATGTTGTTGTTATATGTCTTGCTTGGTGAAATTAATCAACCCATATTCATAGGTACCCAGTACTGTATGTGAATCTACTCTGATGTTTTTGTCTATAGAATTCTCCTTTTAAATGTATTAATATAGATTTGATTGTTTACATGTTCCTGTTCACCCATATCATTATTTAACACCTCTCATTTAACCCCGTTTGATTGCTTTATCTTTATTCTTATATATATTTGTTGTGTCCATGCATTTATAATATTGTTAAGTTCTTACTATTATCCTTGTATTCTCTACAGTACTATATGTTCGCTGTTTGCACATGCTATCATTATCGTTTCTTCTTCTAAGCTTCATGATATTATTCTTGATATTCTTCTTCTTCCACCATCACCTTCGTCTTTATTCTCTGTTGTTAATACACAATATTTGTCTCTCCCCTCCACCCCATATCCTCTCCTTTTCTCCCACCCCACATCTAAGCACCCCTCGCCCCATACTCTCAAAATAGAGCATCCCCTAGACCCTCATTTTCTCTCTACATCCTCCCATTTTTGTTCGTTTGGTCTCTCCAACTGTTTTTCTCTTTTGTATAGCCGTCTTTTCTCTTCCTTGATCACTGGGATTATAGAAGATAAGTTAATTAATTAAATGGGTGAACATGGACATGTAAACACTGAAATATTAATACATTAAAAAGGAGAACATTAATGATACAAGAATCAGAGAAGATTCATATACAGAGTACCTAAGGATAATTAATATATTCATTAATATAAGAATAATACATATAAAATGCTTACACAGAGAATGTGTTAGTCAGATACAAGGGGAGGTACAGGGGTAGGAAGACCTCCAGTGAGATGGAGAAAATGTGTAATACAAGTGTTGGCAGGTAGAGGAATGCCTATAGATTAGGCAATAGAAGTGGTAATGAATAGGAATGAATGGAAAATTCTAGTGAATAGATGAATGAAAACGTAGTCGTTTGGGAGAGGGGAGCAGGCGCCAATTGGACTAGATATTAGTCCATCAGGTGCCTGGCTCGAGGGGCCGGAATATATGAACGGTAACGCTGGATGCGTGGTGGGCGGGCTTGTGGTGGTAGAGCTTCGCTGCATGTTTGCCTGCTGAGACCGGAACCTCTCCGGGAGGTCTGGGACCTGGGAATCTTGCAGGAAACTTCAAATTAGCCTGGATCTCTGGGTCTTCTCCTAGGCAACCTAGATGTGTGTGTGTGTGTTTTTTTTTTTTTTTTTTTTTTTTTTTTTTTTCCCTGTTCTGGCTCTGTCTCCAATCGGCCACCCCCAGCTATGGGGTATGTGCCGGAGTATATAGATATAATATAATATTGTCATTATTATTATCATAATCACGATTGTAGGTATTAGTATTATAATCTTATATGTTTCCCAAGTTACAGTTTCTATCCCTCTCCCCTTACATTTACTTTTGTCCCTGTTATTATTCTACCTTTCAATATAGTTGTTGGCTCAGTTTCTCTTACAAACGCATCCTTATATATTTCACCATCATATTATTTGTTGTTATTCTGTTCTATATCTTGGTTTATCTTCCTCACAGGTTGTCCATATTCTCTGTTGTCATAGTTGATCACCCACTTATATTGTCAGTCTTCCTCTCTGTCGTTGTCATACTTGATCACCCACTTATATTGTCAGTCTTCCTCTCTGTCGTTGTCATAGTGGATCACTCACTTATATTGTCAGTCTTCCTCTCTGTCGTTGTCATAGTTGACCACCCACTTATATTGTCAGTCTTCCTCTCTGTCGTTGTCATAGTTGATCACCCACTTATATTGTCAGTCTTCCTCTCTGTCGTTGTCATAGTTGATCACCCACTTATATTGTCAGTCTTCCTCTCGGTCGTTGTCATAGTTGATCACCCACTTATATTGTCAGTCTTCCTCTCTGTCGTTGTCATAGTTGATCACCCACTTATATTGTCAGTCTTCCTCTCTGTCGTTACCATAGTCTTCCTCTCTGTCGTTGTCATAGTTGATCACCCACTTATATTGTCAGTCTTCCTCTCTGTCGTTGTCATAGTTGATCACCCACTTATATTGTCAGTCTTCCTCTCTGTCGTTGTCATAGTTGATCACCCACTTATATTGTCAGTCTTCCTCTCTGTCGTTGTCATAGTTGATCACCCACTTATATTGTCAGTCTTCCTCTCTGTCGTTACCATAGTCTTCCTCTCTGTCGTTGTCATAGTTGATCACCCACTTATATTGTCAGTCTTCCTCTCTGTCGTTGCCATAGTCTTCCTCTCTGTCGTTGTCATAGTTGATCACTCACTTATATTGTCAGTCTTCCTCTCTGTCATTGTCATAGTTGATCACCCACTTATATTGTCAGTCTTCCTCTCTGTCGTTGTCATAGTTGATCACCCACTTATATTGTCAGTCTTCCTCTCTGTCGTTGTCATAGTTGATCACCCACTTATATTGTCAGTCTTCCTCTCTGTCGTTACCATAGTCTTCCTCTCTGTCGTTGTCATAGTTGATCACCCACTTATATTGTCAGTCTTCCTCTCTGTCGTTGTCATAGTTGATCACCCACTTATATTGTCAGTCTTCCTCTCTGTCGTTGTCATAGTTGATCACCCACTTATATTGTCAGTCTTCCTCTCTGTCGTTGTCATAGTGGATCACCCACTTATATTGTCAGTCTTCCTCTCTGTCGTTGTCATAGTTGATCACCCACTTATATTGTCAGTCTTCCTCTCTGTCGTTGTCATAGTTGATCACCCACTTATATTGTCAGTCTTCCTCTCTGTCGTTGCCATAGTCTTCCTCTCTGTCGTTGTCATAGTTGATCACTCACTTATATTGTCAGTCTTCCTCTCTGTCATTGTCATAGTTGATCACCCACTTATATTGTCAGTCTTCCTCTCTGTCGTTGTCATAGTTGATCACCCACTTATATTGTCAGTCTTCCTCTCTGTTGTCATAGTTGATCACCCACTTATATTGTCAGTCTTCCTCTCTGTCGTTACCATAGTCTTCCTCTCTGTCGTTGTCATAGTTGATCACCCACTTATATTGTCAGTCTTCCTCTCTGTCGTTGTCATAGTTGATCACCCACTTATATTGTCAGTCTTCCTCTCTGTCGTTGTCATAGTTGATCACCCACTTATATTGTCAGTCTTCCTCTCTGTCGTCGTTACCATAGTCTTCCTCTCTGTCGTTGTCATAGTTGATCACCCACTTATATTGTCAGTCTTCCTCTCTGTCGTTGTCATAGTTGATCACCCACTTATATTGTCAGTCTTCCTCTCTGTCGTTGTCATAGTTGATCACCCACTTATATTGTCAGTCTTCCTCTCTCTTGTTGTCATAGTTGATCACCCACTTATATTGTCAGTCTTCCTCTCTGTCGTTGTCATAGTTGATCACCCACTTATATTGTCAGTCTTCCTCTCTGTCGTTGTCAGAGTTGATCACCCACTTATATTGTCAGTCTTCCTCTCTCTTGTTGTCATAGTTGATCACTCACTTATATTGTCAGTCTTCCTCTCTCTTGTTGTCATAGTTGATCACCCACTTATATTGTCAGCCTTCCTCTCTGTCGTTGTCATAGTTGACCACCCACTTATATTGTCAGTCTTCCTCTCTGTCGTTGTCATAGTTGATCACCCACTTATATTGTCAGTCTTCCTCTCTGTCGTTGCCATAGTCTTCCTCTCTGTCGTTGTCATAGTTGATAACTCACTTATATTGTCAGTCTTCCTCTCTGTCATTGTCATAGTTGATCACCCACTTATATTGTCAGTCTTCCTCTCTGTCGTTGTCATAGTTGATCACCCACTTATATTGTCAGTCTTCCTCTCTGTCGTTGTCATAGTTGATCACCCACTTATATTGTCAGTCTTCCTCTCTGTCGTTACCATAGTCTTCCTCTCTGTCGTTGTCATAGTTGATCACTCACTTATATTGTCAGTCTTCCTCTTTGTCGTTGTCATAGTTGATCACCCACTTATATTGTCAGTCTTCCTCTCTGTCGTTGTCATAGTTGATCACTCACTTATATTGTCAGTCTTCCTCTCTGTTGTTGTCATAGTTGATCACTCACTTATATTGTCAGTCTTCCTCTCTGTCGTTGCCATAGTTGATCACCCACTTATATTGTCAGTCTTCCTCTCTGTCGTTTTCCTCGTGTGCTGCTATTTTTTGTTCCGGGCATAATTTTTCCTCGCAGGCATAATTATGCACATTATTACCTTCTACGACTGTTATACTCATCTAAAGTCCAATGCTCAGTTAATTTTAAATACGGTCCTTAATTTCCAAAGGTAATCGTGTGTAACAGAATAATATAAAAGTCTGCAAAAGACATCAATCGCAATTTATCTCCTTCATGTGAATATATAATTTTCACTTGAAATTGTATGTAGTGGTATCATCTTAGCTCACATACATGTTATGAATATATTGTGTGTGTGGTATGTTATCCTTCATACATATATATAATCCTGAATGAAAGATAAGAAATCCTTCGAGGTTTACGAATGGCTGAAATGTACAGCATAATAATATCGAATTACTCCCGATTTACATTGTTGAATTCCCTGTCCGCGTTCGTTCACGATTTCTTCCTCTCATATTCTCACCTTCCTCGTCCCTCTCTAATTCCTGCATATTATAATGGCGTCTTCCCTCTCCTCGTGACGAATAGTCTCTCTCCCCCACCCCCCACCCCCCCAAGCCCCCCATAGGACCAAATAGCCTCTCCCCACCCTCTCGTTAAAATATCTCAGTCTGCCTTGCCTTGTGTATTTTCCATTGTATGCTTTATTTTGTATATATTGTATTTATTTATTTGCTACACACACCTGTTTTCCCGAAGCTGATCATTTATATGTGTTGTATTTGTGCATCACTTGCTTATTATGAAAATTCACCCTTCTCCACATTGTTCATAATGATATAATTGTAGGTGATTGCCAAATACGGCTCTAACATTGTATTATTTGTATTCATAACAAGAACCCAATTCACGTCCCCCTTTTAAATATTGTGTAATTGATTCAATATATGCACCATGAGTAAAATGTTCTTGCAATTGCCTGGCTGTGTATGAACATTATACAGTATATGAGTTTGTTATATAATTGTTATCTAGATTTATATAGTTTTTATGTTGTACATAATATTTTTATTGTTTCAGACACTTGGGGAAGGAGTGGTACAGACAAAACACGAGACACTATTCATTATAATCCTCCTGCGTGAAGCTAAGGTAACATTTATTATTTATGGTAATATCATTTACTATTTTCTTCTGTGCATTATGTTTATGAACATTGTTACTGAAAATGGGTCATGATATAATATAATGTTTTGTTAAATTTGTGTCTGCGCTTACTAATGTTATCATATGCCTTTGTATTATGGTTTGCGTACCATTAGTTCGTCTTTACATATAATTGTCTATGTTGTGTTGTCCCTTCTTCTTATTTCTCTGTCTCTCTCTCTCTCTCTCTTACTCAGGTTGTCAAATATTACCTGGCCTCCAGAGAGAGAGAGAGAGAGAGAGAGAGAGAGAGAGAGAGAGAGAGAGAGAGAGAGAGAGAGAGAGAGAGAGAGAGAGAGTTGCGATACAGAATTTACACGAGATAGAAGCAAGACAAGAGAACCCGAGTATAGCAAGAGCCAAGAAGAACAAGAGAGAATCAACCCAACAAACCTCTCTGACTGATGATTGAGCTGTGTCATGTGAATGAGAGTGAGACCAATGGCAAGGAAACGAGGGAGAGAAAGAGAAAGGAAGATGAAGAAAAACAAAGGAAATCGACAATTAATGAGAACGAGGCAGAAGGAAAGGGGAACAACTGGAGCCATTGGTGAAGGGTGGAGAGAACTTCAAGATTAAATCAATATAGGAAAGTTAACAAGTGAAAAACGCAAGATAATTCATAATGGATACATTAATAAATACCACACTTATTTCTGTCCGTCTATATGTCTGTCTGCACATCATACTGTTCCTTCACTACCTCCAGATCATCCTCTTCCATTTGATACCCTCCCTACTCCTCCTTCTGTTCCTTCCTCCTTTCCCTCCTCTTTTTACCCCCCTTCTCCCTCCCCCTGCTCCCTGGTACCGGAGGGAAGGATCAAAGATTTGATCGTTGTGTTTCATCTTGCGTCACGGCACGAATAATAACGTTTGCTGGATGACGCTGGCTACCCATTTTCAAAAGAACGTTGCTTCTACAGTCGGCGGCAAATGTCCTGTCGCCTTCCCTGCCTCACTGTGACCCGCGATATGCGTAGACTCCAGAATGTTAGGTGTACAAAATGTGCGATAAAGAGTGCCCTCTGTTGGCAGAAATATGCACGTTTTGTACACCTAAACATCTATAGTTTCGGAATATTGCGGGTCAAGGTGAGACAAGAGAAGGGAGTACAAATGAAAACAAGCAACAACAGGTCATGCGACCCCTCGAGGTTACTTGCCCTCCAAAACACTGCTGTTCCAAGTGTTGCAACAATATTTTGGAGAGAATGTAGGAAAGATGTGAGAAGAAAGTAATGCCCTGGGCCTTAGTTCATGGCAGGGGAAATTATATTAAGATCTATTAGGTTATTGAACAAACACTACTAAAGAAAATATTTATTTAATTGCAAATGCAGTCAACCTTGGATTCAGGGCAAGGTGCTTGTCTAGGCGAACTTTGAAGGAATCAACGGTGTTGCAGTCTATGACATCTCGGGGAAGCCCATTCCACAAGTTGACGACTCGATTGAAGAAGACATTCCTGGATTCGTTAAAGTTGAATGATATACCAATGATTTTGGAGCCATTTCCCTGTGTAGTGTGATAGGTCAATCGTAAAATATTTATTACAGTTCATGTTGTCAATGCTGTTGATGATCTTGAAAACTTGAATAAGGCCACCTCTCAATCTGTGCTTCGTTAATGGATACAAATTTAGTTCTTTAAGACGTTCCTCGTATGATTTGTTCCGAAGACAGGGTATCATCTTGGTAACTCTACATTGAAATTGTTCCAATTTGTCTATATCTTTTTGATAGTAAGGGCACCAGAACTGAACGCAGTATTCCAAAAGTGGGCGGACTAATGAATTGTAAAGGGTGAGGATAATATCTTGATTTATGTTCAAATGATCTACTTATGAAACCTATAATTTTGTTTGCCTTCTTAACAACTTCAGCACAATGTTGACTTGGTTTTAAGTTACTGGATAGTGTTACTCCTAAATCAGTTTATCTGTTTACATTCTTTAGCTGGGTGCCATTCATCTAATAGTCTGCTTTTTAATTGCGGTATCCGATATGAAGTACTTTACACTTATCTTCATTGAAACACATTTGCCAGATTTTGGCCCATTGTGAAAGCTTGTTTAAAGTGTTTAGCATATCTTCAACATATTCATTTGTATGTACGGTATTTGCGATTGTTGTGTCATCTGCAAACTTTGAGATTGTACAGGTGAGACCTGTCACGATCTCAGTTCTATTTTTGCAATAATCACTACTAATAAACCAGGATCCAGGTTCTTTTACCTTTATACAAATAAAATTCTTAGAATACCAGACCCAAATCATTTGACAGGAGAGTAGTACACCAGAAACACTTCTTATTTTAATGAACAAACAACGTATATACAAACAAACAAATATTTAAGAATCTAGCTATGCTTTATATATGTATGAAGTTAAGCTTGTAAAAGTTTGCCCCTACTTCAACCTGTAAAGTATCAATTACAAACCCTCAATCTAATATATAAAGTTAAACAAGTTTTTACCGATTTACTTAAGCAATCAAGTGAATCAATTCAAAGTCAAACCATCAACCATTCAAATATTCACTGATCTGTTCACTACTCATAACATAGGACATCAAGCTAGTAAGAGTTTGGAAGTCCTTGATCCTTTCTCTAATGTACACTCGCAAATTAATAGTTAAAGCAAAGTTAATCTATTAGGATCACATAAATACAGGTAACGTCAGTCCAATACTTGAATAGTTGACTTATGAATACTAAATTAATGGAGATAATATTCCTATGCTAACCTAGCTAAAAAAAAACAGACACCACTTACGTTGGGCATGGCCGGGAACCGCATCACCCTGTCACAGTCACCAATCCAAGCTTCAAATACCGGCCAAGATTAACTAAATTATGCAATCACAATTATCATCAAGTTACCACAATAGCGTTACGCAACTCTACAGTTACTTTAACTTCAATCGTAAATGAGCCACAAGTTACCACAATAACGCTATACCGAACTACGAGTTACATAGGTTCCATTAAACTTGACCGTAAGAACACCGATAAACACTGTAGAACCACTGGCGCGGTAGCTTGGACGGGTAGTAAATCCAACTGACCCTGTGACCACAGGGTAATGGCGGCAGCTCCCAACCACCTCCACTACAATTGATGTCCGACCCTAAACTTCTTCTCAAATCCCTCCTTTGCTGGAAGAAAACACAAAGATATAAATGACCAATCAGAAACTATTTTACCTACGTCAGCTACTTTGCATAAAACACTTAACTAAGTTTAAAGAAAAAAATGGATGAACAGATCGAAACAATAATAGAGATCTTTGGAACTCTAATGCTACAATGAATAATAATCTTTGTACTTGAAGCACTTTAAGCCGACCATGAATCTAGTGTTCATGTCACTATGCATCTGAACCAACTGAATCACTGTTTCGTCTTGTCTTACATATACACTAATCTCTATAATTTCGTGACAAACCTCCCTTCTTGAGATGAAAATCTAATTTTCTTCCTTAGGCCCTACTAAGATAATCAGCACCAACATTCAGAGAACCCTTAATGACTCTAATGTTCATCAAATATGGCTGAAGTAAAAGCGCCCATCTAATTAATCTCCCATTCTCAGTTTTAGCTGATTGAAGATAAGCAAGAGGTTTGTGATCAGTCTCCAGGACAAAAGGCTTCCCATATAGGTACACTGAAAACTTTTGTATTCCCCAAACTATTCCTAGACACTCTTTCTCAACCACCGAGTACCGTTGCTCCCTGGGTAGAAGTTTTCTGCTTGCGTAGGCCACATGCTTCTTCTCACCATCCTGCTTCTGCATAAGCACCGCCCCAATCCCAGTATTGGAGGCATCTGTACGTAGAAGAAATTCTTGGTCCAGGTTAGGCAACATCAGCACAGGTTCCCTCGAGAGACTGGACTTCAGCTGTAGGAAGGACCTGCTGTGATGTTCTTCCCACTTCAACTGGTTCGGCTGGTTCTTCCTCACTAGGTCTGTCAGGGGAGCAGCAATGGTGGAATAATGAGGAATATATTTATGGTAGAAACCACTAAGTCCCAGAAATGACCTTAGTTCCTTCTTGGTTCGAGGTTGGGGTGCCTTTTCTATCTTCTCCACCTTATCCTTGAGAGGCGAGAGTCCTTCCATTCCCAACCTGTGTCCTAAATACTGTAAAGACTGCATCGCCATGTAGCACTTTGTTGGAATGGCTGTCATTCCTGCGTCTAACAGCCGCTGCATAACTTCCTTAATGAGAATAAGATGATCGTTCCAGGTTTCTGTGTGAATAAGAATGTCATCCATAAAGTATTCCACTCCCTCTAGATCACCAACAAGTTTCCTCATTAATTTATTGAAGGTGGCTGGGGCATTAACAAGTCCAAATGGCAAGACTGTAAATTGGTATAGACCTTGATCAGTTTGGAAAGCGGTGGATTGTCTGGAATTGTTCTCTAAGGGAACCTGCCAATATCCTTTGCTCAAGTCCATTTTACTGAAATACTTACTTGGTTGCAGACCACTAAAAATCGTTTCAGGGTCACTCATGGGTTCACTATCAAACACAGTTAGATTATTCAACTTACGGATATCCAAACAGATCCTATGAGTTTTGTCTGGTTTACTTACAATGACCATGGATCCTGAAAAGGTGGAGTCAGAATATTCTATAATTCCCATTTGTTTCATAGAGTCTATTTCCTTCTTTACTTCTGATCTCATTGCATATGGGATTTTATATGGTCTAATACGTACCACCTCTTCCTCTCTAAGCTTGATCTTGTGCTCTACTGCTGAGGTTTTTCCGGGAACATCCGACCATACCTTCTCAAAATTCTGTAGCAAGTCTTTCAGCTCCTGTTGTTGTTCTGCAGACAGATCTGTATTGATGTTTACCTGTCTCCAAGTCTCCTTCTGCTGTACGTTTTGGCAGGTTCAAGGGGTTCTCTTCATCCTCCGGAGTCCTCTTCTATCACTGCTGCCTCTGCAACCCCCTCCAGTGTAGCTGTTGTTTCTGTTCGAAGATGGTATAGTTTAATCATGTTTGCATGGAAAATCTTAACTTCACCTTTAACTTCAATCCCATAGTCCATGATTCCCTTCTGAGCTTTCACTCCATTGAAGCAGTAACTTGTTGTTTGATGTTGGTAACAATAGTAAGACCTGATCTCCTACAGAGAACTTCCGGTCCTTTGCACGCTTATCATAATGGTGTTTATACTTTTCCTTGGATTTACTTAACTGATCTCTAGCCAACTTACAGGTCTCTTCCAGCTCCTCCCTCAGGTCAAACACATACTGGTAGGTGGTCTGTACCTCGTCTATCTTCTCTCTGTCCCAGACCTCGCGTAGGATGCTCAGGGGTCCCCTCACCGTCCGTCCGTACAGCAACTCAAAGGGGCTGAATCCCATGCTGGCCTGTGGAGTTTCACGATAAGCGAATAATACAGCGGGTAGAAAGCGATCCCAAAGCTTGGGTTGTTCAGCACATATTTTCTTTAACATAGATTTAAGCGTGCCATTGAACCTCTCTACCAAACCATTTCCCATAGTGTGGTAGGGTGTTGTGGGTAAATGTTTGATAGACAGTAAACGCCTTACCTCAGCCATCATGTTAGCTGTAAATTGGCCACCCCTGTCGGTTATCATTTCAGCCGGAACTCCCACTCTAGAAAAGATATCCATTAGTGCCTCCGCTACCCTCTCGGTGTCTATATATGGCAAAGCAATGACTTCTGGATACCTAGTAGCATAATCTACAAGGGTTAATATGTACCTGTTTTTGTTTTCACTCCTGGGTTCTATGGGTCCGATCAGGTCAACGGCCACTCGTTGGAAGGGAGTGTCTATTATGGGGGTTTCTCCCAGTGGTACCCTACTCACCTTACCCTTTTGGACCGTCTTCTGGCAAACATCACAAGATTGACAATATCGCTTGACATCTGCCATCATTCCCGGCCACGCGAAGTGTGCAGATACCTTAACTGTAGTCTTACCAATTCCTTGATATCCTCCCATAGGGCTCTCATGGGCTATCTTCATTACCACCTCACGTACCTGATTGGGGAGTACAAGCTGATTCTGTGATTTAAATTTTCTGTAGAGTAGATTATTGTCATAGAAAAGTCTACCTTTACCTCCAGACACCAGTTGTCCCTCCTCTGCAAATTATCTCCATTTCTCCAGGCTGACGTCTTCCTGTTGAGGAGCTTTCATCTGTTTAGAATCTATATTAAGGCTTTCCCCTGTGTCTGGTACCTTCAACTTATGTATAGGATGGTTTATCTTCTTGGCTGCGGCTCTGGTCATCACTGCACTAACTCCCACTGTCTCCTTAGGTTGTCTCAAGGTTGTAGCCCCATCAATATTTCCAATTATAACCTCATACACTGGATTGTCCATGCACACTGCAGAAACTCTGCCTGAATAAAAAGGAGAGTTTATTTCTACTTCTGCTACAGGATAATTATATACTTCCGCGTTGATGAGTTTAACTAAGCTGTCCTTTCCAGTGAAGCAATCTTCGGAACCCAGGTCCTTCCTCACCACTACTGTACTGCACCCTTTATCACGTAGTACCTCTACAGTAGTACCTCTAACCCCCTGGGGGTTAGGGAATAGAATATGCCCCACGTGCCTTCTGCGTGTCGTAAGAGGCGACTAAAGAGGTTGGGTCGGTGGGCTTGCGACCCCCACCCGGAAAAAATATCTAAGCAAAAAAAAACGAACGAACAGCCTCGGATGCGGACGGAACCAACGTTGACGAACCACGACCGACTAAGGACATGCCTTCGGACATTCTGAGAATGGCTACGTGGAATGTTAGTGGCATGAATGATGGCACAAAAGAGAGAGAGGTTCTGGAAGTGTTAGTGAATGCCAGGCTGGATGTATGTGGAATGACAGAGACCAAATGGAAAGGTTCAGATGTGAGAGAGTGGGAGTGTGGAATGGGTGTATGTGCTGGAGTGAGTGAAGGAACAGCGAGAGAAGGTGCATGTTTGTTTGTAAGTAGCAAATGGAAGGAATGTGTAAGAGAGTATGGGTCTGTGGGTTCAAGGATTGTGTGGGTGAGAATGAAAGTAGGAATACAAACGTGGGTGATTGTATGCGTGTATGCCCCGACAGAGGATATACTTGAAAGAAAGAAAGAGGAGTTCTGGATGAATGTGGAGGCGTGCCTGGAGAAGTTTGACAAGAACGAAAGAATATTTCTGATTGGGGATATGAATGGTAAGGTGGGTGATAGGAAAGTTGAGGGAGTGGTGGGAGGGTGGGGGGTACCATCAGAGGTGAATGGGAATGGTAGTGCACTTGTGGACGTATGTGTGGGGAGGAGGCTGTGGATAGCCAACACCTTCTTCCGACACAGAATGATCCACAGGTACACATGGAAACGGATGTTGACGATGAAGGATAAGACAGTGGTGGAACGAAAGTCATTGATTGATTATGTATGTGTGGATGAACGAATGAAGAAATCTGTGATGGATGCTAGGGTGTATAGGGGTATTGGAGGGGGTCTGTCTGATCATTATGTAGTGGTAGCTAAGGTTAGGATACAAAAGAAGTGGGTGAGGAGAGCGGGAGGGAGGCGAGAGGAGGGTGGAATGGTGAGGAGGGTGGAGAGGTTGCAGGAGGAGGAAGTCAGGGAGGAGTACAGGAGAGCAGTGGAAAGACGACTAGGTGGGTTCGACCTGGAAGTTATGGAGGAAGTGGAGGAGATGAGCAAGGTGTTTAAGGATGAGATCTGTGCAGCATGTGAGGAGGTGTGTGGAGTGAGGAGAAGAGGGAGGGGAGTGAAAGGTACAGCATGGTGGACAGAAGAGGTAAGAATAGCTGTGGAAGAAAAGAAGAAAGCATATAGAGAGTGGTTGGGTAGTAGAGGGAATGAAGATTCCGAGAGACAGAAACGAGCGAGGTACGTGGAGAGTAAGAGGGTGGTGAAGAGAGTAGTGAAGGAAAGTAAGAGAAGAGTAGATGAGGAATTTGGAAGGAATCTGAGTGTAAAATGGAGGGAGAGTAAGAAACTGTTCTGGAAAGAAGTCAAGAAAGTTAGGGAAGGTAGCAAGGGAAACAGTAAGGGTGTGAAAGATAAGAATGGGATAATGCTAGCCGAGAAGCAAGAGAGAGTCGAAAGATGGAGGGAGTACTTCAGTGAGTTGCTAAATGAAAGGAATGAAGAGCCAGCAAACATAGCTGGATATGGTATGGGAGGGAGAAGAAGAGAAGTAGTGGAGGAGGAGGTGGGGATCAGGAGGTCAGAAGTGTGGGAAGCCATGAAAAGAGTGAAGTTGGGGAAAGCACCAGGAACAGATGGAGTGTGTGGGGAAATGTTGAGGTATGGTGGTGAGATAGTGATAGAATGGGTATGGAAAATGTGCAAACTAGCATGGGAGAAGGGGAGTGCACCCGATGACTGGAAGACTGGCATAATAGTCCCCCTATATAAGGGCAAAGGGGAAAGAGGAGTGTGTGGTAACCACCGAGGAATATGTCTTCTAAGCGTAGTAGGGAAGGTATACAGTAGGGTAGTGATTGAGAGAGTGAGAGTGAGAACGGAGAAATGGATAGGCGACGAGCAGGGAGGTTTTAGGAAGGGAAGAGGATGTGTAGATCAGATTTTTACCCTGAATTGTGTTGTGGAGAAGTATCTGGAGAAGAAACAAAAGGTGTATGTTGCCTTTATGGACTTGGAGAAGGCCTATGACAGAGTGGATAGAGAAGGTTTGTGGAAAGTACTTAGAATATACGGAGTAGAGGGCAAGTTGCTGAAAGCAGTGAAGAGCATGTATGAGGGTGCAAAGGCGGCAGTACGTGTGGAGAGTGAGCAGAGCGAGTTCTTTGACCTGAATGTTGGTTTGAAACAGGGGTGTGTGATGTCCCCGTGGTTGTTTACTGTATATATGGATGGAGTTATGAAAGAAATACTATCAAGAGCAGTGGATGTTGGTGTGTATCGCTGAAAAGGGAGGGAATTGAGTGGAAGCTACCTATACTGCTGTTTGCGGATGATACAGTTCTGATGAGTGATAATGAATGGGAGTTGCAGGGTCTGGTAAATGAGTTTGGAACAGTGTGCGAAAAACGGAATTTGAAGGTAAATACGGGGAAGAGCAAGGTTATGGTCTTCGAAAGGGGTGAAGTCACAGAGTGTGAGGTGAAGCTGAACGGTCAGGCTATGGAGATCGTCAACTCTTTTAAGTATCTGGGCAGTGTGTTGAGTAAAGATGGGACTATGGATGAAGAGGTGCGGGAGAGGGTACAACAGGGGAAGAGGGTTGTAGGAACGCTAAAAGCAGTAACAAGAAATAGGGTGGTCAGTATGGAAGTGAAGAAGTCCTTGCATGACAGTGTGGTAATCCCGACACTGACTTACGGAAGCGAAGCATGGACGTTGGTTGAGAGACTCAGACCAAGAGTGAGAGCAGTGGAAATGAATTACTTAAGGAGTGCGTGCGGAGTTACATGGAGGGATAGACAGACTAATGAGGAAGTAAGAAGGAGGTGTGGTGTGGAGGTAGATGTGCTGGAAAGTGTGAAAAGGAACAACTTGAGATGGTTCGGCCATATGGAACGTATGGAAAGCGAGAGAATGACTAAGAGGGTGTACGAGAGCGAGGTGGAGGGACAGAGGGGGAGAGGTAGACCGAATATGAGGTGGAAGGATGGAGTGAGGAACTACATGAACGAAGGCGGTGCTGGTTGGGGGGAGGGGCGTCGACTGACTGGGGACAGAGGTGCATGGGGGCGGTTCGTTCGTGGCCACCCCTTCGGGGATCACGGCGTCAGGCAATAGATAGATAGATAGACCTCTACAGTTCTCCCACACAGTGTTCCTTTTTCCACTGGCATACTGGCCAAGGCACTAACCACTTCAACAGACTTACCACATCGCAAAACTTCATCTGGATTATGTGCATTTGCCGCAAACTTAAGACTTGAAATTTTCTGGCATGCATTTCCTAAATTTTGTCTTTTCTTAGGTTCGCGACACAGAACCAATTTATGCCCAGATTTTCCGCAATTATAACACTTCCCAGCGAACTTCACTCAAGACTTTTCTGACCTATCCCCACTAGTCTTTCCTGGATCAGCCTCTTTCTCTGTACTCCCTTCAGTGTAAGTTTTTGCATTGTTAGTCAGTCCTCCATGTGCCATTACATAGCCTTCTGCAAGTTCCACCATTCTAGGTAAAGTCAAGGGGTATCGCTCTCTTAAATATACTTGTAAATTTCTCCCACAAGGTTGTAGAAATTGCTCCATAAGTAACAAGTCAACCAGAGACTCAAAAGTTTCCTCACAATCTGACAGCTCAACCCAGCGCTTCAAAAGATTCTTCAACCGACCTATGAACTGCTCCACCCTCTCTCCTCGTTGTGGCTTACAGTGACGAAACCTCTTTCGAAACCCCTCACTAGTACACTCAAATCTGTTCATTAAAGCTAATTTTATGCTGTCATACTGTACTACATCTTCCTCTAAGAGTCTAGCATAAGTTTCTAATGCAGATCCACATAAATAAGAGCTTAGAACAACACCCCAGCTTTCCCTTGGCCATCTAGCGGAATGAGTAAATAATTCAAAACGACATAGATATGCATCGCAGTCATCCTTATTTTCATCGAATGGAGGAAGTGATGGCCATTTGGCCTTAACCAAAACATTATCCTGATGGGTCTCACTTCTAGCCTGGTGTACCTGTAGCTGAAGCTCTAACATGCGACTCTCTTCTTGTCGTTTTTCCCTTTCCTCATGTCTAAGGTCTCTCTCCCTAGTCTGCTCATCTTTGATAAAAGTCAAGAGTTGTTCACCCTCAAAACCTAGCTCTTTGCCTAACTCGCATAATTCTTTAGTGGAAGTCATTGTCAAGAACTATTAAAACTTTAAGTCAAAGCTCACTCTCTTGTAAATGATTTGGGTCATGTCACGGTCGCCATTGTCACGATCTCAGTTCTATTTTTGCAATAATCACTACTAATAAACCAGGATCCAGGTTCTTTTACCTTTATACAAATACAATTCTTAGAATACCAGACCCAAATCATTTGACAGGAGAGTAATACACCAGAAACACTTCTTATTTTAATGAACAAGCAACGTATATACAAACAAACAAATATTTAAGAATCTAGCTATGCTTTATATATGTATGAAGTTAAGCTTGTAAAAGTTTGCCCCTACTTCAACCTTTAAAGTATCAATTACAAACCCTCAATCTAATATATAAAGTTAAACAAGTTTTTACCGATATACTTAAGCAATCAAGTGAATCAATTCAAAGTCAAACCATCAACCATTCAAATATTCACTGATCTGTTCACTACTCATAACATAGGACATCAAGCTAGTAAGAGTTTGGAAGTCCTTGATCCTTTCTCTAATGTACACTCGCAAATTAATAGTTAAAGCAAAGTTAATCTATTAGGATCACATAAATACAGGTAACGTCAGTCCAATACTTGAATAGTTGACTTATGAATACTAAATTAATGGAGATAATATTCCTATGCTAACCTAGCTTAAAAAAACAGACACCACTTACGTTGGGCATGGCCGGGAACCACATTACCCTGTCACAGTCACCAATCCAAGCTTTAAATACCGGCCTAGATTAACTAAATTATGCTATCACAATTATCATCAAGTTACCACAATAGCGTTACGCAACTCTACAGTTACTTTAACTTCAATCGTAAATGAGCCACAAGTTACCACAATAACGCTATTCCGAACTACAGTTACATAGGTTCCATTAAACTTGACCGTAAGAACACCGATAAACACTGTAGAACCACTGGCGCGGTAGCTTGGACAGGTAGTAAATCCAACTGACCCTGTGACCCCAGGGTAATGGCGGTAGCTCCTAACCACCTCCACTGCAAGTGATGTCCGACCCTAAACTGCTTCTCAAATCCCTCCTTTGCTGGAAGAAAACACAAAGATATAAATGACCAATCAGAAACTATTTTACCTACGTCAGCTACTTTGCATAAAACACTTAACTAAGATTAAAGACAAAAATGGATGAACAGATCGAAACAATAATAAAGATCTTTGGAACTCTAATGCTACAATGAATAATAATCTTTGTACTTGAAGCACTTTAAGCCGACCATGAAACTAGTGTTCATGTCACTATGCATCTGAACCAACTGAATCACTGTTTCGTCTTGTCTTACATATACACTAATCTCTATAATTTCGTGACAAGACCCTCATCTATGTCGTTAATGTAAATTAGGAAAAGTATTGGCCCCAGCACTGATCCTTGAGCTACACCACTAGTTACATTGGTCCACGTTGATGCTTTCCCATTAATAACTACTCTTTGTTTCCTTTCACTAAGCCGATCCTTGAGGTACACCACTAGTTACATTGGTCCACGTTGATGCTTCCCCATTAATAACTACTCTTTGTTTCCTTGCACTAAGCCGATCCTTGAGGTGCACCACTAGTTACATTGGTCCACGTTGATGCTTCCCCATTAATAACTACTCTTTGTTTCCTTTCACTAAGCCGATCCTTGAGGTGCACCACTAGTTACATTGGTCCACGTTGATGCTTCCCCATTAATAACTACTCTTTATTTCCTTTCACTAAGCCGATCCTTGAGGTACACCACTAGTTACATTGGTCCACGTTGATGCTTCCCCATTAATAACTACTCTTTGTTTCCTTTTTAATAACTACTCTTTGTTTCCTTTCACTAAGCCATGTTTTATCCACTGTAGAACGCCGCTGAGTGTGCAATGGCAGAGAGAGAGACAAACACTTGCACAAGGCAGTGATGTATCTCTCTCCTTTATTTCAATGGCACATCTTTCATATCCTTCCTGGTGTCTGTGGAAATTGACGTCCCTCTCTCTCTCTCTCTCTCTCTCTTCTCTCTCTCCATTCACCATCATCAAGGTGGTAAGCCTCTCGTCTCCCTCTTTCTTCATCACCAACACCTCACAAACATGGACCCCCTCACTGCCTCCATAATATGAACACTGGAAGACAGCTAATATTTGGCATGACCTGAGAGAGAGAGAGAGAGAGAGAGAGAGAGAGAGAGAGAGAGAGAGAGAGAGAGAGAGAGAGAGAGAGAGAGAGAGAGAGAGAGAGCTAGCTACTGCGTATGTCATACCGTGCACATCAACCAAATTACAAATAACTAATCCAGATTAATTGGTCAAATTCAATACAGACGCAAAACAAATCAGTGTAATGCCTTTGGTTCCTCCACACACATGTTACGACCGGTACTACGAAATAAACAAGGGCACTTAATAATGGACTAGAAGATAGGCTATATCTGCAACAACAGTACACTAATTCCAAACCCTCGAACTAATACGCCGGTGAACAAAACACTTAAACCCTCCAGAGTTAATCTACTGGATAACGGGGTATCAATTAACTGGGTTTAGTGCACTTCTAGAAAGGCTTTCCGGTGACGGCAAAGCCTACTCACAACAGGAGTACTTTACGTTAATAAAATACTCTCCAGTAATAACAATGCTTAAATAAACTATAACAAGATATAATAAAGGAGTATATGCTTACGTTAACTTTAGTGTGAGTCTCAACTCAACACTAAACTCTTCAATGCTCTATGAAAAACTGAAAGTCTAGTCCTACAGCAATCAGATATGGAATCTTCTGAAAACGTCTGATGCTCAAAGATGCTCGTCGAATATAGAACAGAAATAATGCAGGGGCAGGACACCAAAGCGTGTATCTTAAATACACCAACACGTAGGATACATATATATAAAACAAGGGAGTGCAACAACTCTGTGACAGCACTAATAATTGCCACTCAAAACAGTACTTCCTTAGCCAACGTAACAGCCAAACTGGGTTGTGCACTATGCATCAACCTAGGCTAAAATAAGGCGTGAATAATTCCTAAAGCCTACGCAATTAAAGTTAATAAACACAATGCTGTCTTTCTCACTAATAAAGTCTAGCAGTGGCATAAAAGGTACAAGGAACCTAGGCAGAGCACAAGCATGCTCGTAGCCTACTGTCTCCCCTTGAACAGATTTCCCTTATGTTACGTTAAGTGACTATGAGGCTCTCTTGGTAAGTCCAGATCTCAAGTATCTGGTCTTACCCTGGCGCTCCACAAAGGCCAACAAAATGAGGTAGCAAGCATACAAGTAAGAGTAGGCAAAAGCCCTTCGCTTGTATGCTGCTACACTCGTAAAGGAAAAATATACACAAAGGTTACAGGCTACCTAGCTCCGTCGAAGTCGTACAGGCTCTGACTTGCCACATACATAACTCAGACAACGACCAAAGATACCCTTCACTGTCTAGCATTAAATAGTAGGAAAGAACAACTCAATAATTAGAAGCACCCCAATACTATGATACCATGTGACTATGACTAATAATCCCTAAAGCTAGTGCAAAACATATATGTGAGAACTGGTGCTGGTAGTATGACTGGCCGACTATGGAAGTCGTATGCAGAACCAGAAGGGATAAGTAATTGAATAAAGACAAGAAGTATGAAAAAGAAGAAGTTCAGAGAGAGAAACAGTAGTACAGAGGGTTAGATTCGGGACAGATTGCAAGGGACGTCTAGGACCAAGTACAACATACCAAGCTCTGAAGAGTCACGCGAGAAGGATGCCCGCACGACCTTACTAGGACAGCGGCCTCCAATCACAGACGACTACGTCATGAAGAGCAGGCGTCATATGACGCGTCAGGCCCGCCGGCCAATCACGAGCGGGTGGCCCCGCCTAAGCAAGGAATGCGCACGTACATACACACGCACACACTACCACCTCGCTGCTCCTTCTCATTCTCTCTCCTTGCAATTCACTCTACATATTTTATACTCTATCAATGATATAAAATACTTCCAAGTGTCACAGACAAGAATAAAGACCACCACTGATCTGTCTGTGACAACATGAACACTAAGAAAGAAAGAACATCATCCTACGATTATTATAGCCCATTTCACTGCCCTGGCGAGCGCTAGCGTGTACGAGTACATTCTGGCAAGCTGGCCAGCGTAACACCCCGCCCAATATGTGGGACTTTTTAACCTCAGGTGAACGCCACATCTGGCCAGACAGAATGCCCACCAACCCCGCATCACCCAGCTACTCTCCCAAGTTGTGAAAACAAGGCACAATCACAAACATAAAACACTTCATTATGAAAACAAAAAATCTACACAACACTTTCCCAAAATAATAGTATAGCTTATCAATATTACGCTCAATGAGCAAGCTTCACAAAGCCTAGCCTACTAAGACAAAAACACAGGATGTCTTAGATTCTTGCTGTATCATACTGCACTTTTATACTATCAAAAAGAAAGAGTTTTTATGTGAGGTTTTTATATTTTTAATAGTGTTTTTGGCGGCTTTACACTACAGAGGCAAGCCTAATTTTTCTCCACTCTCAAACAAACACTGACTGAACAGCGAGGGTTCTCCTTAAAACATACCCTCCCGTGACAAACAATCAGCCAGAACATTATCAGTGTCCTTAACATGCCACACATCCAACTTGTGTTCCGGCAGCAAAACAACACCTGACACTGATAAACTGCCCAGTCCATCACAAGACTGGCACTTCTCTTCGCTCTCTCCGGCAACGGGGCCAGCCAATAACCTTTCACTATTTCCAGCTTAGTGATAAACGAGGCAGCCCCGATGCGGTCTATGGGGTCGTCAACTCTGGGTAATGGATAGGCGTCTGTCAGGGATAATGCACCCACACTCTTGCAATCAACACAAACACGGATCTTGCCACTCAACTCAGGTTGCAAAGTCACTGGCAATGACCACTCACGATATCCTTTATCCCTCAGACCCTTCTCCAACATGAAGACTAGCTCTGCTTTCACGACAGGGTGTTGAGCAGGATTTATACGGTAGGGAGTCAATTTGAGCCTTGCACTGTCTCCAGCCTCCATGTCGGGTTTTACCCCGTACATCAGGCCTGGAGAATCAACAACCATGCGGACGCACTGCCGCAGCCTAGTAAACAACTTCTCTTGACGCTTAGGAACAAGAGGTTGCAACTTATCTCGAAGTACAACATGCTCAGTGTCCTCCCACAACCCAGCCGAGACCACAGCTTCTAAACTATAGTCTCCCTCCTTCTCCACCTCTGTCCCTAAAACAGCCAGGTCATAAGAGGGACAATCTGTACCACCTGTGCAGTCACTCACAATGTTCATAAGTGCTAATGCTTCCCCGCCGATACCGAACATGCGCACCCCCGCATTCCTTGCGACTAAATCTGCCTGCGCAGCATCACCGCCTTCAGCGCCACGGCCAGATACAGTCGGTCTATGGTAGGGCTGTTGCATTTTACTAGGGCAGCATTGGGAGGCTATGCGACGATCGGGCGTATCTAGGTCATAGTGAACCTTACCAATCTGCTTAATGGCCTGATACTGACCACCACCCTTAGCAGCCATGGGTCGACCCTGACCTGACAACCATGCCAAAGTCTCATCGCCCACCTTGAACAACTGAAACAACGAGGCCAACGGTTTACTCACACCCAAGTGACCTGCCAGCGGAACATCGTGCACCGCATGAGTTGTGAGCCTGGGTGCTCGGCACAAACAGTGGGGTATGAACCGAGCAGGTGCTGGATCGCTGCACACTGCTGCTCAGGCAGGTGCTCAAGTGCTTCCACAGCACCCGACTCGTGTTCCCCGCCCACTGCTCCGCCGAGACATGACAATCCCAACTCTCCACCACCTGTGCCTCACTGCCCCCCTCTCCTTCTTCACCTCAGCCGCTGCAGACCAACACAGGAACAGTAGGCTGCTCAGGTGGGCGCCTTACAAACTCCTTCAACAGGTTCACATGACATGCTTCCCCGTCCTCGTCGAGTTCAATAGCCCCGTTCCCACAACTCTCAAGACTAAGATCTTCTAGTTGCACCTGGGAACTACTCTGTCGCGGAGTGCCATCACGCCCTACCATGTCACTAGGGGGGACAGGTTCTGGGGCCACTCCGGAACTCAAATTTGGTGCAAGTACCGAGTCACCAAGGAGTGTCACTGGGTTCAAACTCTCAACCCGACCACCAGCCTTGACTTTCTCCTTCCGACCCTTCCTCCGCTGGTCTGAAACCTGAGTACTAGGCTGTGACACCTGAGCGGACTGAGATCTCTCGAGCCCCTCTTGCCCCTCCCTACTCGTGTCGGCCGCCCTCTCGGCAACGACTAAGGGTGGAACCTCGGAAGTAGGCACCGCAAAGTCGTTACCGAGAAGGAGGTCGACCCCCTCAACTGGCAATTTCTCCACAACATCCACATCCAACTCCCGTGTCACACCGTCCACCTCAAGCTCCACTCTGACCAGCGGGTAAGACCGTGTAGCATTGATACCTAGAACCACCAAAACCCGAGCCGCGTTAATAGGCTTGCCAGTTAAGTTCTTAATAAGTGTCTGGGAAGCGCCCGTATCACGCAGCAACTCAAGCTTATGCTCCACACCAGCCCCCCTCACAGTGCCGTGCCCCCTATGACCACAAAATGCATCTCGGACGGGTGACGAGCCCTCCTGCTGCTTCTGCACCGACTGTGACTTCGCAACCGACATATTTCCCCGTGCAAATGCGGAAGACCTCAAAGACACACCGATGTTGCTCACTAGTGACACCACTGCTATAGGCGGTGTGCTCGGACATGAGCGCGCATGACACTTGAAACACTCCACTTCGCTCTTGGACTTCCTCTGAGGTGAGGAAGGGCCCTGGCCTTTCTTTAACGGGAAGGGTTTTGACTTGGGATCAAAATTGGCACCAGTACTCTTAAATGGGTAAATTGTTGTGTCATTAATTCGGGGGAGGGGTGGAGTGGTATGCCCCGGGTTACCTGCCTCAGCTCTCTGTGCAGACCCGCACCCACGAATCAATGACAACCTGAGGTCAGCCAGCTCAGCCTCCTCCTGCAGAGTTTTTGTTGCTTTTCTTTCAGGTTAAGAGTCAAGTCACTGCCAGTACATTTAAAAAATTGCTCTAACAACACTAATTGCTTTACTGCATCAAAAGTAGTTGCCTTCTCCGACCTCAACCAATTTTCAAATGCATCTGACAGCTCTCTAGCGTGTTCCTGGAAAGTACTCTCCTTTCTTTTAGGAACAGCCCTAAACTTCAGCCTATAGGTCTCTGGCTGTAGCTCATACGCCCTCAGGACAGCCTCTTTCAACGCCTCATATTTCACGCAGGAATCTAGGGGCAAAGCATCGTACGCCTTGAGTGCTTTCCCCGTCAATCGTGACGAAACAAGGACTGCCCACTTCTCCTCGGGCCATTTGTGCTCCCGGCACTTTTTCTCAAAACGGAGAAAGAATTCTGTAACTCCTAACTCATCAAACACTGGAACCAACTTTAGTAGATGCGACAGGGACTGGTCATGGGGTCGACCCCCCTGGACGAAATGGTTCCCCGTCACCTCTACACAAGTTTTCTCTAGGTCAACATCGGCACAATACTTTGCAGACTCATACTTGAGCTCAGCCTCTCGCTCCTGCTGCTTAAGTTTGGCGCGCTCGAGCTCAGACTCATGCTTTCGCTGCTCGAGTTTGGCGAGCTCGAGCTGAAACAACATCTCGGGAGTCAAACCCTGAGGAGGGGGTGCTATTACCGGGGACCCACCCCGTGAGTCACCTAGAGGCATACCCAACCGCCAGCGGACATCGGCCTGCGGGAACGTACCCGGCTCCGGAACCCGAGGGGGCGCCATGATAGGAGTTGAGTGGAATGGGGGCTGGGACGAAGGTGCCCCAGCTCCCACTCCACCCGAACTCCCATGCACCCCACCCAGCACACAGGTAACCAGCTCACTTCTCGACAAACCGCTAGTACCAGAAAACCCTAAGACTGTGGCTATACACTGCAGTCCTTACTGGTCCAGCCCCGACACCCTGTCCGCCGACACAGGCTCCTCCAAAAACCTCCGAGCATCTTCCTCATTGTTCACCACCCGAATGCTGTTTACCAACTCCGCCTTCTCCACCTCCTCGTCTGTCTCTCGCACTGTGCCCTCACTATGCTCAGACCCGTCCAGTGACATGATGGAGTCAACAAAAAATTCTCAAGTCAAGACAAAAGTAGCCAAACTCTCGCATAGCTTTATTCACAAAAAAATATTTGAAGATGTTTTTAAGTGCAATACTAGGTCACCAATAAACTCCAACAAGTTTCATATATCCTGAAAACAATGTCCACTGCCAACACTGCGAGAAATAAATGCAACCGCAAATGGCAATAAGATTTCTCCAAAAAAAACTAATGTTCAGTTCACTATATACTGGACTAAGGTCGCCATTTGTTACGACCGGCACTACGAAATAAACAAGGGCACTTAATATTGGACTAGAAGATAGGCTATAATTATCTGCAACAACGGTATGCTAATTCCAAACCCTCGAACTATTACGCCGGTGAACAAAACACTTAAACCCTCCAGAGTTAATATACTGGAAAACGGGGTATCAATTAACTGGGTTTAGTGCAATTCTACAAAGGCTTTCCGGTGACGGCAAAGCCTACCCACAACAGGAGTACTTTACGTTAATAAAATGCTGTCAAGTAATAACAATGCATAAATAAACTATAACAAGATTTAATAAAGGAGTATATGCTTACGTTAACTTTAGTGTGAGTCTCAATTCAACACTAAACTCTTCAATGCTCTATGAAAACACTGGAAGTCTAGTCCTACAGCAATCAGGTATGGAATCTTCTGAAATCGTCTGATGCTCTAAGATGCTCGTCGAATATAGAACAGAAATAATGCAGGGGCAGGACACCAAAGCGGGTATCTTAAATACACCAACACGTAGGATACATATATATAAAACAAGGGAGTGCAACAACTCTGTGCCAGCACTAATAATAGCCATTCAAAACAGTACTTCCTTAGCCAACGTAACAGCCAAACTGGGTTGTGCACTATGCATCAACCTAGGCAAAAATAAGGTGTGAATAATTCCTAAAGCCTACGCAATTAAAGTTAATAAACACAATGCTGTCTTTCTCCCTAATAAAGTCTAGCAGTGGCATAAAAGGTACAAGGAACCTAGGCAGAGCGCAAGCATGCTCGTAGCCTACTTTCTCCCCTTGAACAGATTTCCCTTATGTTACGTTAAGTGACTAGGAGGCTCTCTTGGTAAGTCCAGATCTCAAGTATCTGGTCTTACCCTGGCGCTTCACAGAGGTCAACAAAATTAGGTAACAAGCATACAAGTAAGAGTAGGCAAAAGCCCTTCGCTTGTATGCTGCTACACTCGCAAAGGAAAAATATGCACAAAGGCTACAGGCTACCTAGCTCCGTCGAAGTCGTACAGGCTCTGACTTGCCACATACATAACTCAGACAACGACCAAAGATACCCTCCACTGTCTAGCATTAAATAGTAGGAAAGAACAACTCAATAATTAGAAGCACCCCAATACTATGATACCCTGTGACTATGACTAATAATCCCTAAAGCTAGTGCAACACATATATGTGAGAACTGGTGCTGGTAATACGACTGGCCGACTATGGAAGTCGTATGCAGAACCAGAAGGGATAAGTAATTGAATAAAGACAAGGAGTATGAAAAAGAAGAAGTTCAGAGAGAGAAACAGTAGTACAGAGGGTTAGATTGGGGACAGATTGCAAGGGACGTCTAGGACCAAGCACAACATACCTAGCTCTGAAGAGGCACGCGAGACAGCGGCCTCCAATCACAGAAGACTACGTCATGAAGAGCAGGCGTCATATGACGCGTCAGGCCCGCCGGCCAATCACGAGCGGGTGAGAGGGATAAGCAAGGAATGCGCACGTACATACACACGCACATACTACCACCTCGCTGCTCTTTCTCGTTATCTCTCCTTGCAATTCACTCTACATATTTTATACTCTATCAATGTTATAAAATACTTCCAAGTGTCACAGACAAGAATAAAGACCACCACTGATCTGTCTGTGACAACATGAACACTAAGAAAGAAAGAACATCGTTCTACGATTATTATAGCCCATTTCACTGCCCTGGCGAGCGCTAGCGAGTATGAGTACATTCTGGCAAGCTGGCCAGCGTAACACACACAACAGACCTACATTGTGGGAAAGGCTATATTACACACAAAGGACTGGTGATGGGCTGGTGTATCAGAATGAGAGTTCAGCGTTCTCTGATATACCCATCGCTTACTCTGACTGTTTCTTTCACTTATACATTTTCTAGATCTCATGTGGCGGCGTCTCTTACGTGGATTGACCTCTTTATTGTCGACTTACAGTAGATTGGCAGCCTGGGAGCCAAAGTGTCACATTTTTCATTTGCCCCTCAACTTTCTCTTCATAACTGTTAAGGGGCTTCAGTGTCCCAGGTGTTTCCACACTCTCCTCAGCCCCTTGCCTGGGAGAGGCTTCGGTCACCTGGGCATTCTTTAGGGGTAAAGCTTGGAGAGTTTTGTGAAGGCGCTTGGTTATGGCCTTGGCCTTGCTCGGGATCTTGGGCCTGCTCGGCCAGACAACCTGGGGATCAACAACAACAACAACAACAACAACAACATCACAAAGGACATATTCCATAAATTATGCTGTACACACATGTACAGATGTATTGACACATATAGCATTGCCATTGATGAAGGATTAACACTTTCACCGATGGAGCCCACACACATACATACATACATACATACACAACTACACTTATATATATGTATACGGTTGTTTACATATGCTTACCCAAACATATGATTAAACACACACACACACATACACACACCTCAAGGAGTTCTTTACCCCTGCACAGCTTCTGGCATAGTGCGTTCTTGTATTGAGTATTGTTCACATATGTGGGAGGGATCCTCTCACACCGCACTCCTAGAGAAAGTAGAAAGGAAAGCCTTTCGTTTCATTAACTCCCGTCCTCTCACCAACTCTCTGCAATCTCTCTCTCTTCACTGCAATGTTTCATCTCTCTTGCTATTCTATCCCTACTACAATTATCAGTGTTCCTCAGAGCTTTTTAGTAATTTTTATTAGTAATTGAGGTAGCTTATTGTTGTATTAGGCACTGATTATTCGTTATCACAGGTGTTTATTATACTTTGCCCATCATATATTAGGTCTTGTGTCACTTTCACTTTGACAAATATGCTTTAGAGAGTGTCACTGTCACTGATAATGCTCATTTTCACACGATACCGTACATTTTATTAGTAATTGAGGTAGGTTATTGTTGTATTAGGCACTGATTATTCGTTATCACAGGTGTTTATTATACTTTGGCCATCAAATATTAGGTCTTGTGTGACTTTCACTTTGACAAATATGCTTTAGAGAGTGTCACTGTCACTGATAATGCTCATTTTCACTCGATACCGTACATTTTATTAGTAATTGAGGTAGGTTATTGTTGTATTAGGCACTGATTATTCGTTATCACAGGTGTTTATTATACTTTGGCCATCAAATATTAGGTCTTGTGTCACTTTCACTTTGACAAATATGCTTTAGAGAGTGTCACTGTCACTGATAATGCTCATTTTCACTCGATACCGTACATTTTATTAGTAATTGAGGTAGGTCATTGTTGTATTAGGCACTGATTATTCGTTATCACAGGTATTTATTATACTTTGGCCATCAAATATTAGGTCTTGTGTCACTTTCACTTAGTTATATGATTTGTAAACGTTTTATATACAATTTATTGTGTCTTTTTTCACTGATTTATATATTTCTATAGGTTCTAATCATATGAATGTCACTTGGTATATACATATGTGTCACTTTCACATATTATTATGGTAAATTGTATTTGTATCAATGTTCTCATAATACATGACTTTTGTATTACAATAAATTGGTTTTCTTCCACTTTTTGCCTATATATAATTATAGTGTACATATTGTCATTTTATTTGGCAATTTCAGTATGATTATTAGAACTCCAGCTTGGAGTGGTAATCAAAGAAGCACTCTAAAGCACAGAGTGCCACCTTGCACTCCACACACTCCATGGTTGACTTTTTACCTGACCTTGGCCTCACCCTGCTGTTGTAGCAGACATGGCACCGCTTCTGCTTTTTTCTTCCTGATTCATTCTGAGGCAGGGAACCAAGCCTGTGCCTAATCAAGTATTGAGCACACTGCAAGCGGTCAATAACGGCGGGCCCAGGATGTGCCACTGCCCTCTGTGGCGTAGCATACTTCTCCAGGAGCTCCGTCAACACCTGCTTTTGGAACCTCCGCAGGCTATTGAACTTCATGGGTGTGTTCACATTCCGAAGCTTGTATATCTTGTAGGCATTCAGAACTGCCATGTCCACCATATGCAGAAAGAACTTTTTGTACCATCTGCACGAGGTACGCAGGCAGTCAATGAAGCCTATCTGCATGTCGGACTTGTCCACCAGCCTCATGTTGATGTTGTAGTCCAGGACAGCATCGGGCTTGGTCACCCTGGCCTGGGTGCGGCGATCCACCTTGCCAGTCTCCACCATTTCCCCCTTGTGGATGGTGGTCAGGAGGTTGACCTTCCGCTGGTCGTGCCAGTGGATAGCCAGAATGGGCCCCGACTTCTTCTTGAACACATCACCTTTTTTGGTCTTTGGAGGGAAAGGTGGCATGCCCTTCCTTTTCCCTCGTACTGTGCCTACAGTCCCCGTCTTGCGCTCATGCAGGTACTGTGAGAGAGTGGGGGACGTGTAATAATTGTCCGTGTAGAGGACGTGATTCTTGTGAAAGTAGCGGTCCATCATGGCTTGCACCACTGCTCCGCCAAAGCCAATGAGGGGGTCCACAAGCAATTCCCCTTCCTTCCCGCTGTAGACCAGGAAGTCCAGGACATAGCCAGTTTGGCAGTCGCACAGCACAAAGAATTTTATGCCAAAGCGATGTCTTTTTGAGGGGATGTACTGCCGGAAGCTGAGTTTTCCCCGGAACAGCACAAGAGACTCGTCAATGACGACCTTGCGAAAGGGCTTGAAGTAGGAGGTGAAGCGTTCTCGCATCATCTCGTACAACGTCCTAATCTTCCACAGCTTGTCTGGGAGGTGGACGTCAAGGTTGGTGACAAGATGGAGCGCTGCGAGGATATCAAGGTACCGGTCGCGAGACATATATTTCCCGAAGGCAGGGATGGATATCAGATCATTGGTGATCCAATAGTCAGGCAACCTATGCTTCTTGACATGAGGCATTAGCATGGTGAGTGCCAGGAACACCATGAACTCTTTATGAGTCACTGGGGTCCACTGCCTCATGTGGCCCTTGGTCACCTTTCCCAAAAAGTGGACCTGGAATTGGTGCTGCTTATTTGTCTCTTTGACAACATAGCCTACCACCTCCTCATCAAAGAAGGCCTCAAATAGTTCGTGTGGTGGAGCATTGGGGCCTGCAGGAAAATTGGGGGTAATGCCTGAACCCTCCAGTACTTCATCAAAAGCTGGCACATCAGGGTTGTATCCATCCTCATCAACTACGTCTTGCCACTGAAAAACGTAGAATGGGTCTTGTCTACGCTGACGAGGAGCTCCAGCTGGTGGCCCAGCACGCCCACGGCCAACTCGGGAGGCGCGCGCCCTAGGGCGGCGAGGGCGGCGGCCAGGGCGGTGGGCAGCACGACGGGCAGCACGACGCCGGGCCAAGCGGATGGGTCGAGGGTCATCGATGTCCATATAGTCATCGTCAGAGTGGTCATCTTGCCCTGACGGTGGACCTATGTAATCATGGCCAGAGTCTTCAGAGAGGTGCCCGTCATCATCAGTGGCCCCCACATAATCTGGCGGGGAACCAGTGATGCGTGGGCGGCGTGCGGGTGGGCGAGGTGGGGAAGGAGTGGCAGGTGAGGCTGTGTCCCCCCGAGGTCCTGGGCTCCTTGGCCTGCGACGAGTGACAGAAAGCAATGTTTCACTGTCACTAGGCCCAGGTATTGGTGATGCGAGCTCAAAGACTTCTTCAGGAAGACATGTTGAAGGCGGGAGAGGTGGGGAGGACCGTGGGGAAAGTTGCGGGGACGTATGGCTGGGGCCGGCCGGGGTGGACGCCGCGGGAGCCTCGAACAAAACTCTCTTACTTTTCTTAATTTTTTTGGTATATTTCCTACCTTTCCCCTTTTCGGCAGCAGTATGTCTCCTGTCGGGGGACCTAGGAGGCAAATAGGCCGAAAGTGGGGGGTCCTCAACCCTTGGCAATGGTGGGGGTGGTGGGGAAGAATGCGGGGCATCCGGGTCATCTTGGGTGGCGTGGGTAGATAAGGGAGACAATGGCGGACGAGAAGGGTCACCACGCTGACCCTCACTCACAGCCTCATCCTCACCAAGTAGTTTTGCTTGTTCCCTAGCTGCCGCGGCTGCCTTCTCAAGTATTTTCTGCTTATACAAATGTAGCTTGAAAGGCGATTTACCTGGGGAAGGGCTTGGCGTCGTGTCACTTATGCGAAATTTGGTGAGTGACCTTGAACTCTCCCACTCACTCACTCTCTCAAGTTCACTGTCTTTAGGTAAACCAGCTTCCTCAACAACTGGTACATCACCTTCATCACTCTCATCACTGTCATGTTCTCTCGCAAATCCCAGGAATTGCTCTTCTTTGTCACTCTCATGGCCATAATCACTCGACTTATAATTACTGGAGTCGTCACTGACTTCATCATCAACATTATGCTTGGCATCAGCTCGCTCATAAAGTCTCAATGTCGTCTCAATACCTCCGGGAGATAATACATTTAGGCGATGGCGTCGGGGTAAGGCGCGACGAACTAGCAAGGGCGTCGTAGGAAGCACGGTATCGGACACAGCGGAATCACTATTTGGCGTACTCTCCATGATGGCGTCGGGGTAGATACTGTTGCTGTGGCGTAGTTTACGCCTGGTGGCGCCACCTACCGTCCCACGATACCGAAAATGTACGCGCGGCATTCGAAAGCACGCACGCAAGCAATGGGCGTTCAAGAGCCCTTCCGGGTTGCGCGGGCCGAGGTTGTTATGGGCGTTCAAGAGCCCTTCCGGGTTGGAGGGGTTAATGTCGATCTTTTCTCTCCTCTGGGCTCCTCCGACCATAAACGTATTTTTGTCACCTGTCCTATCTCTCCAGTAAGGCCACCCAATCCAGCCGGCGGCAGGATGTAAAAGAGTGTGAGAGCCGGACGGGGAGATGCTTAGAGAGAGAGAGAGCTACATAGCTACATAGAGCTACATAGATACACAGACCACACAGACCTCAAGGTCCTTACTAGGCAGTCTGGCCTTACAAACTATATATATATATATATACATATACACACATGTATACACATATACACATACATACATACATACATAATATATACAGTATATACAGTATATACATATATATACATACGGTACAGTGCACACACATACACATACATACGTACATACATACATTTGATTTATTTATTTATTTATTTATTTATTTTTTCCATATCACCCCAGCCCTCTGCAGATACAGGTCAAGCCTTCCCTTGAAAGCGTGTATTGTGTCGCTCTCCACCACTCTCGCTGGTAGTTTATTCCACTCTGTCGCCACACTGTAGGTGAAAAAACTCTTTGTGACATCTAGGTTTGCCTTTTTGGTTTTTAATTTAATTCCATTTCCGCGAGTTTGATTATTATTGTTTAATGTGAATAGTGCATATACATCGACTTTGTCGAAACCTTTTAGTATCTTAAAGCACTCAATAAGGTGACCCCTCAACCTCCTCTTTTTTAATGAGAACAGGTTCAATTGTTTAAGTCTTTCTTCATATGATTTATTTCTTAATGAGGGTATCATCTTCGTCGCTCTATGCTGTACTGACTCGAGTCTTACATGTCCTTGATCAGATAAGGTGATCAGAACTGCACACCATATTCAAGGTGGGGCCTCACCATACTTTTGAACAGTGGCACTATTACGTTCTCATGTTTATATGTTAATTTTCGTTTAATAAAGCCCAATGCTATGTTTGCCTTATTTGCAGCTGCTATACATTGGTCGGAAGTTTTTAGGTTTCCAGATATTAGTACCCCTAGGTCTTTTACTACCGTTGCGGTTTTTATTTGTTTGCCATTCATTTCGTATTTGTATTTCATATTTCTTCTACCAACCTGCAACATCTGACATTTATCGACATTGAAGGGCATCTGCCATTTTTTCGAGCACTCTGATATCTTGTTTAAATCAGATTGCAACGCATTTCTATCATCTGCGTTCAGGACTGTATTTCCTATTTTTGTATCGTCGGCGAATTTGGAAATGGTGTTGTTTACCCCTACATCAATATCGTTAATGTAAATGAGAAACAGGACCGGTCCAAGGACTGAACCCTGTGGAACTCCACTAGTGACAGGCTCCCACTCCGATTCCACTCCATTTATCACCACTCTCTGTCTTCTGTCTGTAAGCCAATTTTTTATCCAAGAATGAATTTCACATTTGATACCTATCCTCTCCAGTTTAGCCAATAGTTTTCGGTGTGGCACCTTGTCGAAAGCTTTTTGAAAGTCCAAGAAGATTATATCTAGTGATTTCGTCATGTCGTTATAATGTGAATAGTTTGTTATAAAATTCAATCAAATTTGTTAGGCATGACTTATTTGATCTAAAGCCGTGTTGACTATTTTTGATTAGGTTATTTGATTCGAGGTAATCTACTATCTTATCTCTAAGGATTTTTTCCATGATTTTTCCTACAATTGAAGTTAGACTAATTGGTCTGTAATTACTCGCTTTGGCCTTGCTACCCTTCTTGTATATCGGCGTAATGTTCGCATCTTTCCAATCACTCGGTACAATCCCCTGTAGTAATGATAAGTTAAATAGTTGTGTCAGGTGTTTTGCTATTTCGTCCTTAACAATCTTAATTATTTTCGGGTGGAGCATGTTGGGTCCCGGGGTCTTATTTACATTTAAATTACTCAATTTGCTTTTTACTTCGCTAATACTGATGGTGAAATATCCTATCACATGAGTTGAGGTGTTATTTTTATCGATAACTTCTGTGAAAAGTGAGCCAAAATATTTGTATAGCATATTTGCCGTGTTTGTGTCACCTGTTATTGTCTGGCCATCTTCTATAAGTGGTCCGATTCCGCTTTTGATCTGTTCATTTTTATTTACGTAACTGTAGAATTTTTGGGGGTTTGTGGCACTCTCTCTGGCAATAGTAATTTCGTAATTTTGTTTGTTCGCCCTAATTTTTTTTTCTCACTTCCCTTCTACTATTTTTGTACAAGTTTTTAATTACTTCAGTGTTTGTGTTATTTTTTACAACTTTGTGGAGTTGATTCCTTTTCCTTATTGCCTTGCCAATGTCTCTACTGTACCAAGGGGGCATACTTGATTTCGTATTACGCTTTGGTTTCATGGGTACAAATTGTTTATGCGCTTCTGTAATTGTAGACTTAAAATGTCCCCATAGTTCATTTACTTCGTTTATATTTATGAGGTTTGAGTGTATGTTTGATAGCGATTCCTTAAGTCCGTCATAATTTGCGTTTTTAAAGTCCGAAACCATTCCTGTTGTTTTTACTGTGTAATATTTGCTTATAACGTTGATTCTTAAGATTTTATGATCGGACGTTGCCAGATGTTCACCTACATCCAGGTTTGATAATAGATTTTCTTGGGTAGTGATTATGAGGTCTAATCATAGACCCCTTTACATAAGGACTGGAAACGAGCACTCTCGGAGTTTGAAACTTGGGTCCATTGCTTAAAAGCAGTATCATGAAAGCAGTGGTCTCTCCGACTTTCTTAAACACAAAAATATGTACACAAACACAACTTTACATATAAATGCATGTAATTTCACACGCAATCGTCCATATCCCCGCCATATTGGCGACATAATGTCTCGCCAGAAAACGAACAGCCCAGGACGATGCCAGACGCCAGTCACCCACGAGACACGTTAGAGGCAACACATTTTTTTTCTGTTGTTCGTTATCTCTCAGCTTATTGTAAGTAATTTTCTTATAAATACTTACCAGTCACAAAAGGATCTGTGTTAACAACTTATTTAGTTGATAAATATTAGAATTGAGCTGATGTCAACGGGTTGCTTTGATATGTACTGATAACCATTTACAACTATTCTTGTTGTTTTGCTTTACAGGAACAATGCCGAAAAGATGTGCTGCATTCAATTGTCGTGGAAACTACAGGGGAGAGCCATACAGTCCTATGGTGTGTTTCCCGAATGAAGAACAAGAACGACATGCATGGATTAGTGCTATGCCAAATAGCCCAGAAAGTTTGAGAGACAGGTCGAAACTATGGATTTGTGCATCACACTTCGACTGCGATTGGGTCACAGTTCGGGGAGGAAAACGACCAGCTGGGCCTCCTATAGTTTTTAAAGGTGTACCCAAGTCTTGCCTCAAACAACTTACGTCAGCTCCTAGGTTAACTAAAACAGTGACAAGTGAAGCAAGACTTAAAAAACAAACTGAATTTGAAAATGAACAAGACAAAATGCATAGTTATGACAAATTTGCAGGAGAGATTGGAAAACACTTCCCTGAGTTTTATATAATGCAAAATGGTAGAGAACTGACAATGTTTAAGACAGATGGTAATGGTAGAGCAGTTGATAAGTTTCTTCATTTTAAAGAGGTACAGTCTCCTTTTGGTTTTCTGCAGCTGGTAGTAGCAGAGAAAAGTGGCTTGGAGATACCAAAAAGTAAACTGAATCTTCAAAAAAATAGCTTGGTAAGTAAGTGGTCTCAAATTGAAGAAATAGTGAAAATTATGAACACTCATGAAGCGACTAATACTGACCGCTTAAAAAGAATAATTTCAGAACTTTGCTCTATCACAGAATTTCATGAAATTGAAGGTTTTCAGTTCATTCAAGCACAGTTACAACTCCTTCTTATTCCTCCAAAAAATCGCCGATATACAAAGCATATGTTAATTCTTGCAGCAGAACTGTTTTGTATATCACCCGCAGCATATAGAATGCTTAGAAACTCCAAAGCAATTAGTCTTCCTTGTGAGAAACAGATTCGCCAATTGTTATCTCGCACTTATGCTGACAAGTGTCTCCCAATCCTTTTTGATCAGTTGAAGCCACAACAGCGGTTAGTTAACATTTTGTTTGATGAAGTCAAGCTTAAGCAGGCCCTTAGATTTACAGGAGAGCATATAGTAGGCTGTGCAACAAATGGACCAGAAAATCTAGCAACATCTGCTCTTGCTATTGAAGTTGTTTGTCACTATGGAGGACCACGGTACATCATACGAATTCATCCTGTATCAAAACTGAATGCTATTCAACTGAAGGAAATATTACTTGAGGCTGTATATGTTGTTAAAGCTAGTGGTGGCCATCCAGTATCGTTCGTCTGTGACAACTGTCCACTGAATCAAGCTGTTTACAGAATGCTTGGGGGTCCTGGAAAAGTAACACTAGCACCAGATGGCATAAATGTTTTCCTTGTCTATGATTATGTTCACATCCTCAAGAATATGAGAACAACTGGATCGCAGAGAAATGTCAAGAATTACATTTTAGCAAGGACGGTACAGAATATTTGGCGTGTTGGAGTGATGTTAAAGCTCTTTACAATGAAGATCAGAAGACACCACTTCGTCTGACAAAACTCACACGCTCATCAGTATTTCATAAACCATTGCAACATCAGAGTGTGCCCTTAGTTTGCCAAGTGTTCAATGAGAAAACGATTACTGCATTTGAAGGTCTTAAAGGAACTGTTAAATTTCAGGATGGAACAGTGATATACATAACACTGGTAACCAATTGGTTTAAAATTATGAATGTTAAAATCAAGTACAGCGCAGTTAATTTACGAGACCAATATCGTGAACCTTGGACATTAAACTGTACAAACTTCAAAGCTCTGCAGGAAATGTGTACAGTTGTATCCAGCTGTCGGTGGACTGGTGGGCATGGCAGAGAGAAGAAACTAACACCACAATATCTTTTTGAAACCCATGATTTTGCTTACATCCTACCTGCTGTTTTTTCACACGATCCCCTAGAAAAGTGTTTTGGTCAAGCAAGACAACGTAGTGGAGGAAATTTTTACATTGACATTGGGGATGTTCAAGCAGCATCCAAAGTACAGCAGTTGCATCAGCTGTTGAAACGTGACATCGTTCCTGACCGAGCCAAAGAAGTAAGCTGTGAATTTTGTACAGCAGCAATAGATGATGGTGATTTACAACTTCTGGAAGAGCTGACATTACAAGACACTCAACTACTTCTAGATTCAGATGATACTTTAAAACATAAAATTGTCTACATTGGGGGATTTTTAGCTCATAAACATGGACAACAGGAAGTAGATTCTGGGGAATGCTTGTCATCAGAGTTTTTGACTGCGCTCAATCGAGGTGGGCTGAGTATGCCAACACTGGCTACTGTCTTCTTTGTACATAGTGGCATCACCCTTCAAATGTCTCTTCAAGACACGAAAAAGTGTTGTCGCAATTACTTGAAACAATGCTTGTCTTATGTAGATGTTCCTTTAGCTAGCCATTCAGGAGCATGCCAGACATTGTGTAATGTGTTGTTTAAGGCCTTTGTATTTAATACAAGCGATCGGGAGTGTACACTAGGCTGCTTAAGGCGACAAGAGAAACTTTCTAATGTTTAAGTTAATTATTGTGTTATGTGACTTTTGATATAATTATGTAAAATTATGTGTAAAGTAATATTTTGCAAAGGTTTTACTTTAATTTCTTCTAATATTTAATTAATGTAAGTCATGGTATGATGCTTTGCTTGTATAATACATGTTCTTATAAACTATCTCATTATAACTGTATATTTTCCTATTATGTTCAATCACGAAAGAGACATGAGTCAATCAACCAAAAACAAATGTTTTATTTTCCTTTACTTGGTTGCTCTAGTTAATAAGATGTTGTAGAGTAAAAACACAAAGTCCCATATCCAGTAAAACTAAAATAAGACCTCAGTTTGTGGGCCTGACAATGGACCCAAGTTCCGGGACCCGAGTATGGCCGACGCCAGTCCTTATGTAGAGGAGTCTATTGGTCTAATATAGTCCTGTCTCGCGTCGTCTGTTTTACGTGTTGAGTCAAAAAATTGTCCTGGATGAAGCTTGTCATTAGGCGTGACTCAGCATTTTTTCCGGTCACGGTATTCCAGTCAATTAGGGGGAGGTTATAGTCACCTAGTAAAACTGTTTCGTCGGAATTAATGGTTTTCTCTAGTATTTCATAAAAAATTGTATCATTGGCAACAGTTAGTCTTGGTGGTCGGTACGCTGTAGTGATATTTAAGTTAATGATTTTTGTATTTATTTTGACGCACACTATTTCTGCATTACTTTCGGGGAGAGTCACCTCAACTGGGTTTATGTAGGTTGCAACGTACATTGCAACCCCCCCCCTCTTTGTTTTCCATTGTTACGGTCTTTATGAAAAACTTGATATGGCTCTATGTGATATTCATGAAGTAGATCTTTATTTTTAAGGTTCAGATGTGTTTCCGTTATACAAATAACGTCAACTTTCTCATTTAATAACAGACATTTGAGTTCGTCTGTTTTGTTTCTTATTGAGCAGGCATTTATGGATATTATTTTTATATAATTTCTCTCAGCATGCGCTGGATTTGTTTTTCTTATTGGTAAGGACGGGTTTGGGGTTGTGTCAAATTAATTCAATTGGTTATGTTGGCTTGGATGGGGTTGGGTGGGGTTGTTTAGTTTGTTTTGTGGTTCAGATGGGTAAATTTCGCAACTTGTAGGCCATTGGGGTTGACGGTTCCATGTAAATGGTTGTGATGGACTTGGAAGGGTTGGGCGGGGATATTTATTTCTCTTGACTGTGCGGGTGGGTTAGGATGCCTGAGTTTTAAACCAAAGGGGATATTTATTTCATTAGTTTGATTGGGTGGAGTTGTGGGAGGGCTTTTCCGGGGGTAGCTATGTCAGTACTCAGAGGAGTCTATTAGCATAGTTATCTCTCGGTCCTGACTGGTGTTGTTTTCATGAGCAATGTAGGTTGCATGATTTACGGTGTCACTCATGTGCTGAACGCCTTTTTCTGATAAATGAATGCCATCTCCGCTGTACAGGGACGAGTTCCCTACAAAGGTGGTCCAATTGTCCACATACAGTACCTTCTCTTGTTCGCACATGACCTTGACTGCGTTGTTAATTTCTATGGCTCTATTTTGTCCGTATGAGCTTGTTTTAATCCGGGGTATGATGCCGCTTACCACACATTTCGTGGTCTTCCTTTTCATGACTTTAATTAGGTTCTCGAAATCTTTTTCTATGGTCTTAATTGGGGCCTTACCTCCGTTAAAGCAGTCATTTGAGCCAACATTGACGACTATACAGGTGCCCTCTGGTATGGCGGAGTTAGTTATGTCTTTCAAGGTATGTTAGACTTTTATCGCCTGGAATGACCTTTACTGACCTTTTTTCCTCTGTTCTTGGTGGCAAAGGCAGCTCCTTGACCTCGCATGAGACTGTCACCATAGACTAGGGTGAGTTTCTCCTTCCCGCTGACTCCGTGATTTGATGGTTTCGTTGTTTTCCCGTCAGGAATTTTCTTGCCTTTCGAGCTTGCTTTCACGTGGTCAGTTACCTCGTGTGCAAATCTGTTTTTGATAGGGTTACCTGGTGTCGCTTTCCCATTCCCATTCCCATTCCCATTCCCATTCACGTGGTCAGTTACCTCGTGTGCAAATCTGTTTTTGATAGGGTTACCTGGTGTCGCTTTCCCATTCCCATTCCCATTCACGTGGTCAGTTACCTCGTGTTCATTGTTTTCGGCGAGAACAGCAATTTTGTTTTGATAGGGATACCTTTTGTCGCTTTCCCATTCCCTTGGGATTTGTTTTATTACGCCTGTTGACTACTGTCTGAAATAGATCATTGGATGGGTTTTCTTTTTGAAGATTTTTAACAACGTCGACTTGCTTACTCTCTATGTCATTTACTCGCTCTTTTAGTAAGAAATTTTGATGCGAAAGTACACCTACAGTCTCCTTTAGTGTGAGATTATCTCGCTTCAGTTCGTCAGCCTGTGCCTTGTGTGCTTCTAATGTGCACTCCAAGAGCAAACAGTTTTCACCAGTTAAACACATAAAACACTTTGCATTTGGATACCCATGACGCGGATACCATTCCTTGTAGTAGTTCTTGTTACAGGAGGGGCATTTAATTCTGATCGGTGCCATGATTTGGGGTTAGTGAGGAGGAATTTGCAAAAACGAAAGGTACAAAATGTTGGAGTGGTCACTTCCCTTAAAGAGTTGTTCCGATGTTGCTGATCCAGGTTGCAAGGTGTTGGCTCGGTTTTAGGTTACTCGATATTGTTACTCCCAAATCAGTTTCTCTGTCTACACTCTTAAGCTGTATGCCATTCATTGAATAGTTTGCATTCTCATTTCGGTTTCCAATAATTATGGAGTACTCTACATTGATCTGCATTGAAACACATTTGCCAAATTTGAGTCCAATGTAACAACTTATCTAGATTATGTTGCATATCTTCAACATGTTCATTTGAGAGTACGTTATTTGAAATTTGTATATCGTCAGTAAACTTGGAGATTATACAGGTGAGACCCTCATCTATGTCGTTAATGTAAACTAGGAAGAGAACTGGCCCCAGTACCGATCCCTGGGGTACCCCGCTGCTTACATTGATCCATTTGAATACTTTACCGTTTATGACCACTCTTTGTTTTCTTGTCACTGAGCCAATGGTCGATCCATTTCAACACACCATCTTGTATTCCATGCGCTATTAGTTTTATCAATAAACGTTTTTGGGGAACTTTGTCAAAGGCCTTTTGAAAATCAAGGTATATAATATCTACAGGTTTACTCTCGTCATATAGGTTGAGAATATCGTGGAAGAAGTCAAAGAGCTTTGATAAGCAGGAACGTTCATTACGAAAACCATGTTGAGTATCTTTAAGTATATATGTTGTTTTACTCTAAGTGATTTACGAGTTTGTCTCTGTTGAATGTTTCCAGCATTTTACATACCACTGAGGTTAAGCTACTTGGACGACAGTTACTAGGTAAAGATTTGCTGCCTTTGTTTAATATCAGTGGTAGGTTGGCGAGCTTCCACTGAGCAGGCATAGTCCCAGACTGTAAGGATTAATTGAATAGCAATATCAGTGATTTGGAGAGTTCATGCTTAGCTTCCTTTAGAACTCTAGGCGATATCGTATCAGGTCCAGGCGATATATTGACCTTGAGTTTATCTAAACATTTCAAAGCTTCTTCTCTCTCTATAATGCTGATACTGATTAGAACGTCATATTTATCTATCTGAACCGGCGATGCTGTTGGGATATTACTAAGGTCTTCTGTTATAAAAACTGATGCAAAAAAGGTGTTGAGAGCGTTGCTTCATCTTTAGTGTAATCACCTTTCTCATCGACTAAAGTCCAATTGTTGAAGTCACTACTTTCTTCTTCCTTATGTAACTATAACATTCTTTCGGGTTTGTCTTACTTTGATTTGCAACATGTAATGCTAGAGTGTTTTTATTTTGTTTGATTAAGGTTTTGCCCTTGCGTCGTAGATCTACATATATTACTTTATATACATGGGTGTCAGATATTTTTAAATTACAATGAACATTTTGTTTAGCAAGCAGACAATCTGCAATGTCTTTATTAAACCACTTATTCTTATTATTATGTACTGCATTCGAATAAGTGGAGGTGACAAATCTCCATGATTTGTTTATGTCATCATTGTTAATCATAGAATTCCAGTCGATTTCCTTGAGCATTGCTCTAAATTTATGGAAGTTTGCTCTCTTGAAAATTGGGACCTTATCTTTGCTGGTATTGAGTTTCTTGCTATTGAATTTTAAATGGAAAGTGATCGTCCGATTGTCATTATTACTGATTTCATCACCAACATTCAAATTCTCTATTTATTCTTCTTTTGTTGCAAGTACAAGGTCAAGAATGTTATCACCACGGGTCGGATATCCAACAAATTGATAGAGCGAACTGTCTCGCAAGTTCGCATACAAGTCATGGAGAGAGAGAGAGAGAGAGAGAGAGAGAGAGAGAGAGAGAGAGAGAGAGAGAGAGAGAGAGAGAGCGAGAGAGAGAGAGAAAGACAGACCACACAAACCATAAGATCTAAGTGAGGTGGTCAGGCCTTAATAGTACCGGTAGTACAATCCAAATATTGAAAAGTGAAGGAGAAGGATAGCATAGCATAGCAGAGAGAGAGCTAGAATGCCAGCTATGAGAGGCACGTGCTGCCCTGATGGCTCTCACCACAACGACCTTCTTACTACCTCTCTCTCTCTCTCTCTCTCTTTTAGATAATGCTGTTCAGTTCTTGTCTTCAACGCTTAGGGAAGATATTGAATGACTAGAAAGAGTCGAGGCAAGTGCTACGAAACTGATTTCACCAATTAGAAGACTGTGGTATGAAGATCGGTTGCCAATAAACTCATCTCATAGGCAACAAGTACGAGGGCAGATCTTTGAAGCCTTTAAAATTATAAATTGGCTTGACAATGTGGATTATATCATTGTTTATTCTCCACATGAATAAAATTATCATGCAATCATTGCTGGAAGTTTAAGTTAATGAAGTTCAATGCTACTTTATTGGACACAATTGTATACAAAATATATTTTCTACCTGAAACAATCTTCACTTAGGAGATGTACATCGTTCTTCAGTAGAACCATTTTCAACCCTCGTCTAGCAGGGGGTTTTGGGCTATTTTGGGCATATTCAGGACCTCCTGAATGATCAATCAAGTATCTTCATGAAAAGAAATGTATTCAGCAAAAACCTAGGCGCTTCAAGCTTCAAAATGTGACCAGAACAAGCTACGTAGCACTTGTCGTTTTGATGCAGTGGTACCGCCAACATGGGAGTTTAGCATATAGCGGCATATTTTTTCCAGTTACGCTCACTACTGGCTACACTGCCGGCCTCTCGAGAACAGAGAGAGCGTGAGTCAGTGAGCGGCGGTATGCTCTGGGTGTCGGCCGTGTGGCCTGCTGCGCTCCCGGACATTTGCACTCGATTTTAACCCTTTAAATGCCTTAATAATGCTCCTAACTTGCTGCTTTTTAGATACGGACTTAAGTCGGGCCCCGCTCTTTAAGTGTTAAAACCATAGATATCATTATGCACGCACTGTAATGATTACAATTCACAATCTCTCTTTTTGCACCTTGTATCTCAACATTGACCGCAAGGACTTTGAGATACTGACTATTTATTGTAACTATCTCTCCAGTATCACCATTTGAACCATCACCTTTCTATTATAATTTCTCCCCTTTCAAGTTATTGTTTATTTTATATCTCCCCCCTCCTCTTGTATCTGTCTTGTTTTCAGTGTTACCTCGTTTCTTTCCATCAAATATTCTTTATCCTGGCCTTCCTTCCCTCCCTTCTATATTTCAACAATATTGCCTCTCTTGTTTTCCTTCACTTCTCTCCTTCAGTAAATCATTATGCTTTCTTTAGTTCTATGATTTAGCTACCCGATATACAAAACGCGCTCTCTCTCTCTCTCTCTCCGATAAACAGTAATGTACAAACAGTAATACAATTTGCTTGTCCATACCTTGCAGGTTATACAAACACTCTTACTCTCTCTACCTATTTCTCTATTAATCTATATATATACATACCCTTCATATATACCGGCTCCCCGGGCCTGGCGCCTGACGGACTATTATTTAGACCAACTGGCGCCCAACCCCTTCTCCCAAATGACCGCGAAAAAATAAAATAAAAAATAAATAAAAAATATAAAATGGGGAATGGGCCCGAGTAAAGAGATAGATAACTAGATACATTTATCGTATATCCTGCCCCATCGCTTTCATCTCCACCAGTCATTTTCTTTGTTGTTTCCATTTTGTTTTTGTTTTTCAATTTTCTTACTTGCTACTCTTCAGTATTTTGTTTTACTCTTGAACTAGTACAGTATATAATAGATTCCACCTCCCCATTGATCTGGGAGATCTGGGACCTGGGAATCTTTTGATGAAGACTTCTTATGGTCCTTGGTCTCTGGGTTTTCTCCTGGTTGACCTAGATATGTGTGAATTTGTTTATTTTTATTTTATTTTGTTGTTTCTGTTCGGTCTCTGTCTTGAGTCAGCCACCCCCAGTTATGGGGTATGTGCCTGATTACATACATACATACTTACACACATATATATATATATATATATATATATATATATATATATATACATACATACCTCCCCACTGAAACTCCTCTGCTATTTACTTTTTTACATCGTAATATATCGCTTCTACTTTCCCTCTTTCGTTATTCAAAGCACATTTTGTTTACATGTTAGGATTTAACTTACGTTCGCTCTAGTTCCCCTATCCTTCCCTCCATATTTAATTTGTCCATTTGTGTACTTGATATTGTCCTTAGTCTTCAAATAACTTCTAATTTGTTTTCCATTGTTACCCTCTTCACTATCACCTCCAGTACCACCATCATTATACAGGTTGGCAAACCATAAACTATTCGAACCCAATCCTAAAGCAGTAACCCTTCTTTGTAGTAATTATTAGTAAAATACAAAGGTAAAAGTTTGCCTCGCACTTTTCTGTCTGTCTTTTGAAGCGTTAAAATAGTCAACACTATGCACCATCACGGAAATGTTCCTGTTTTCCTCCTCATAATCATATTGTATCATCCTCATATTTAAGTTAGTGTCTGAAGTACATAATGAACTTGTAATTAAAGTCAAAACAATGCAAATGTGGTATAAATGATAACCATAATCTGTTGCAGGCTAGACAAATTGCTATAAGTACTGGGCGTGTGACGCCGCGTTTCTCCAACCTCAACCTAGAATATATCACATTAAAATTGAAGAAAAATATGCCACACAATGTGTCCGTGTGACTCCGCTTATATGTTGTCTCTTCCCTCTTATTCTGGCATTATTTTGTATTGGTTCAAAATTCTTCTTTCTCATATTTTTTTAATTAGGCCTAGTACGTGTCATTATTTACTTGAAATATGCAATTGGAGAATTACTAGTGGAACCAGTTGAAGTGAGGAAAAGATATGCCGAGTATTTTGAATCTTTGTTAAATACAAGAGATGGAAGAGAAGCAGTGATTGAAGCAGAGGTGGATGGAGATAGGTTACCCAGGCCACCCAGGTGGCAGGGAATGAATGAAAGGATTGAGGAAAATGAGGTGAAAGAAGCAGTGAAACAAATGAGAGCGGGAAAAGCAGAAGGTTTGGATGGTATTGCTGTGGAGTGTATAAAGAAGGGTGGAGATGTGATAAAAGATTGGTTGGTGAGACTTATCAATGTGTGCTTTGCTGTGTCAATGGTACCAATAGACTGGAAGAGTGCATGTATTGTGCCGTTGTACAAGGGGAAGGGAGATCGGCAGGAGTGTTCAAGTTATAGAGGTATTAGTTTATTGTCAGTGGTTGGAAAGCTGTATGGCAGGGTGTTGATAGAGAGGATAAATAAAGTGTACGGAAGTTGCAATAGGAGAAGAACAGTGCGGTTTTAGGAGGAGAAGAGGGTGTGTGGATCAAATGTTTGCAGTAAGACAGTTATGCGAGAAGTATTTAGAGAAGCATAAGGAGATATTTTGGGCTTTTATGGATTTGGAAAAAAACGTATGATCGTGTGGACCGTGAAGCAATGTGGAAGGTATTAAGGATTTATGAAATAGGAGGAAATTTGTTAGAGTTTAAGAGTTTTTATGAAGTGAGCAAAGCATGTGTGAGAGTAGGAAATGGTGAGTTGAGTGAATGGTTTGAGGTAAAGGTAGGTTTGCGATAGGGTTGTGTAATGTCACCATGGCTGTTTAATATGTTTATGGATGGTGTGGTGAGGGAGGGGAAAAGGAGAACTATGGGAAGAGGATTGGGTTTAATAGGAAAGAATGGTAGAGATTGAGAGTTGAATCAGTTGCTGTTCGCTGATGACACAGCATTGGTGGCGGATTCTGATGAGAAACTGCAGCGGGTAGTCAAAGAGTTTGGTGTGGTTTGTGGAAGGAGGAAACTGAAGGTGAACATCAATAAAAGTAAAGTAATGGTGTGTAATAGGGGAGAGCATAGGGTACATCTAGATGTGAGGCTGGATGGGGAAATATTGGAACAAGTAGAGTGTTTTAAATATCTAGGAGGAACGATAAGCAGGAGTGGAGGTATGGAAATGGAGGTAAAACAGAGAGTGTGTGAAGGAGGAAGGTTTTCGGAGCAATGGGAAGTATGTGGAAGACGAGAAATCTCGGAGTGAAAGTAAAAAGTGCACTGTATCAAGGAATTGTTGTGCCAACAGTGATGTATGGGGCTGAGACATGGGCTCTGAAGAAAAAAGAGAAAAGAGGGCTGGATGTGATGGAGATGAACTGCTTGAGGATGATGTGTGGAGTTACTCGTAGAGACAGATTGAGGAATGAGGAGATACGTAGGAGAGTGGGACAGCAGCAACATTTGTCAGCCAGAGTGGACAGAAGGGTGCTGAGTTGGTATGGTCATGTTGAACGAATGGGAGATGAAAGGCTTACAAAGAGAATATGTGAGTCAGGTTCAAGGGGAGATAGAAGGGCAGTAAGACCCCCATTGAGATGGAAAGACTGTGTAAGAAAGCTTTGGATGATAGAGGAATGACTATAGATCAGGCAGGGGAAGTGGTGGTGGACAGGAGTGAATGGAGAATGCTTGTGAATAGTTGAGTGAACACGTGGTCATTTGGAGTAAGCGGTCGGGCGCAAGTTGGACTAGATAATAGTCCATCAGGCACCTGGCCCGGGGAGACGATTAATATGAAGGGTGTGCCTGGAAGTGTGGTGGGAGGGCTTGTGGCTTTAGCTCCGCTGCATGTCTGTCTGCCGAGATCGGAACCTCTCCGGGTGGTCGGGGGCCGGGGGAGTGCTGGAGCGACCTTGGTGACCCTGGTCTCTCGGTCTTCTCCTGGGTGACCTAGATGTGTGTGAATTTGTGTTTTTTATCTGTGTTTATTCGTTGTTTTATGTTGTTTTTGTGTTTTCCCTGTTCTTGCTCTGTCTTGAGTCGGCTACCCCCATAATGGGGATTGGGCCTGAGCATATAGATAGATAGATAGATAGATTATTTCCTTTGCAGGCCTTCTTCAAGCCCTCGTTATTTAATAGTGTTTGTATGATTATGCCTTCCATCTTATCCCGTCTTTAAGCTCATCCTTTTGTATTTTACTTTGTGTCTGTTTTCTGCTGTCATTACTCTTTATACTAATCCCTTTTCTGAACCTTTCCCAAAATACAGTATTCCAATATTGCATCATAATGTTCATATTTTTCATCCTCCGTCTCATCATCATATTATCATTATCATCATCATCATCTTCGACCTTCCCCATCAACATCATTAGTTCACTTATCTTCGTCTTCCCTCTTCTCTTTATCATCTCCCCACCATCAACATTATCAACAATCCACCACGTCCTGTTCATTGGTCACTCCATATACTATATTGTCCATCATCATTAGCATCAATACTCATCATCCTTCTTATCATCCTGAGCTTCACCATCATTATCAAGTTTACTCCTCATCACCACTATCACTATTATTATCATCTCCATAATCATCAATGCTTGTTCACCTCCTATTTATGATTATTTCATCCTTTCCACCAGCATCCTCATCATCATCCATTCTTCACATCACTATAGTCAATCATTATCCTCTTGCTACTCCTTCCTCATCCTCCTCATCATCATCATCATCATCATCATCGTTCCCCAGTATATGCAGTCAGGTTTCTATTGACTGACCTCCACGTTCAATTAGCTCCCTGAGATAAGAAATTAATGCTGATTAATATAGTAATATGATATTAATATCTTACCGTGCGGTCTATTGGTTATCGTCCTGTAACACAAATAATTGACTCTCCTCCCATCGTGCAATTAGTTTGACATTTCGATAATATTTTTGTGCATGATTTCTTTATGATTGATTCCCTCTACATATTATATAATTTGTTGCTATGCTAGTATGAACACTTTCTCTGTTCTTCTTTAACTTCGATTAGATACTTAATGAATACAACAATAGCAGTATAACATCATGTTCACTTTAATATTGCCGGATTACTTACCACTACAAACCTTTAATTAAACTTATAATGCATACTAATATACATGCAATTATTCATTATAAACCAATTGACTAAAGTATTTACATGTCAGTATGTAAATTGTGGTTCTTTCTAGCTGCATTTCTTAGAAACAAAAATACTTATTGGAACTGTTTCAGCAGGCCGGGAAGAAGGAACAGAATCGTAAAAGCGTTATAATATTGTTAATAGTGTCACGGACCTATAGGCTCTGACTGTACGGGTTCACTTCCACCCTTCAAACGCATCAACCAGTCTGAGATCGGGGTCGGGGCTTCAAGCAACCAAACCAACAGAGGCCCGAAACTTCGCATCCCAATATCCTTCTTACTTCTATCCCTCTCATTTTGATCGAGCAGAGTTTCGAAGTCTCACTCAATAAATATGTAATTCAAATTAAAGTTCAATGCTATCTCTGCTCGTGAACACCAGGGGGTGGAAGTTTCTTTTCTGGTCACATTAAAACTACCGTAGTCAATGACGGGGCGGGAATAATGAGAGGGGTCAGTGTTATCTTAGACTTTCTCGGTGCAACGTTCTCGGGAATATCGCTTCCAGAAAACGTTGTTTTAAAACTCCAGGAACTACCCCCCTTCGGTTTGACTACGGGAGATATCGTGACTATAACTTATATTTTCATTTTGATTTTCTTTTTGTTTTCATTTTGTATAAATTAAATATTTTGCATTAATATTAATTACCATTGTATTTGTTTTATTTTGTTTTATAACTTTAAATTATAATTATATAATACATAATGGTTTTGTTATATTACTTCAATTTTATTTTATTATATTAACAAAAAAATGATATTCTTTTCTTATCCATATATATTTATACCCTAATGATTAAATTAAGTGAGGAAGATTAACCCTATATAATATCCAGAAGACTACTTTGAAATCTGATTAAAATACGAGAACAACTCTTAAATTAAAATATCATCTTGGTAATAAATATTAAAATACGAGAACTACTCTTAAAGAGACTTTACCTTAATACAAGTACTAAATTAATAAAAGTACTTATCCATACTGAACACCCTTAAACTAAAGTTCAGTCTTTGTGTTCAACCTAAAGGTCACCCTCTAGACTCCTTCGGGGCCAAATCTTTAACTAAGCTAGTTCCACTAGTCTCTCCAAACTTTGGGTTGTAACAATAGTTTTATAAATAATTATAATACAGCTTATAGGAGTACTTTACAAGGTATATATCTGAAATATGTTGTATAAATATTGATGCTATTAATTTGAGATCATACATTTTGGTTGGGGCTATAAAGTACGTGCTCTCTATTCTCCTGAGAGTCGTCTTTCCATATCTCCTCCACATTCCTCACCCACCATCTCTACCACATTCTACCTTTTTCGCCAACCAAATCCCCCACCACTATCTTTTCTGCTTCCCGCTACCTGTCTTGCACAACCCTTTCGCTCTCACCTCATTCCCTGTCCACTACCATCCTTCCCACAGCCCTCCATACCCAACCCTCCCGCCACCATCACCACCATCTCCCCTGACTCTACCTAACTCCCCAGCTCCCATGTTTCAAGTTGTCAGGTGGCCACAAATCCTGGGCCAATATTCGCTAGTGCTAATTTGCATGTATTTGGCGTTGAGGACTGAGGCGGTGGAGACAAGCCCGCCCTTGATTGGCATTGTGGGCATCAAATTATGGGGTGGGATGAGTTTACAGGTGAGTGGGCGAGTGGATGATAGGTGGGTAAAGAGGTGGATGAGTTTATTATTGAGTAACTAGTCGGACAAAAACTGGGAGTGTGGGTGGGTACGTCGGCAAGAGATAAGATGCATATGTGTAGGTGGAAGGGTAGGGGGGTGGATGAGTTGCTGATAGATATGTGGAAGGGTAACAAAAGAGTGGGTGTTCAGGCGGTTTTGTGAGGTGGGTGGATACAGGATTGATGGGTGTGTTAGTAGCAGGAGACTGGGTTTCCAACAGGTGGAATAGGAGGATACATGATTTCAGATTGGCGGTCGTGTGAATGAGAATACGAAAGGGTAGAGGGAAAAATGTTCGCAGTCGTGTGAGGTGTGAGTGAGAAGGTATGTGAACGAATATTATATATATATATATATATATATATATATATAAACTGTATATATATATGAGGATAGGAGGGTGGGTAACTGAGGGATCGAGTGTGTGTGTGTGTGCATGTCTATGTGTAGGGGGGGGGGGGGGGGGGAGGAAGAAAATGGATGCCCTGGTTTTAATACTGATGGATGGTTGGCTAGGTTACTGTATTATAGTGTACGGCCTGTTACTAATGATATATTAGTTCTCTTGGCACTAATTCATCACTGGTATTTTTCTAGAACAACATGGTTTTTTCTGGCTCACATAGTATCCTCATTTCCGTCTGTGCTCAGATCCAGGACTTGGAAAGCATTCAGATTTTCTCATTTCACACTTGTACTGTACCTCAAATTTACTCCATCCTCCCACTTCGCCCTATCTTATTATGTAAAGTATATGTATACCTCGCACCATCATTCTTACACATTCTTATTCCATACATTCTTTATATCGTCCATTTTGTTAAATACTTGTTGCACCACTATTTACTATTGTCATTTATGGACTATTGGCAATGTCTTAACCCCTATTTGGCGGGGCCCGACTTAAGGCGGTCTAGAGAACACCTGCCTAAAGAGCGGGGCCCGTCTTAAGTCGGTTGCGATGTTGAGCACATAATTGGCTCTGAGAGCGAGTCCGAGCGGTGGGAGGAGCGTAGGTTGGCTCTGACCGTTCGGCACGGCTCCCGCGCCGGTACTGGCCCAACCTCCACACACATCCACACTCACTGCCTCCCTAGACAGGGAAATATGTAAAGAAATTACCGTATTATAGGGATTTTTCCTTCGTGTTGCACGATCGTTGCAAGACAACCCGTGATCATAGAAGGATAGTTCAGGTGTCATTGGAAAGCTTAATTAACGCCCTTTCACGGATACATAATTGTATTACGCTCTGGCTCTTGTTTATGCATGAACAAGAGCATGGAATGAAGCTCATTTAGGGTAAATATGCCCGCTGGGCAGGTAGTAAAAGTTAGTAACCTAGCCACTCGTGGAGTGTTTAACTTTAGTGGGAGTTATGCTGTATTTGGATGTATTTCATCTTGTCGATGCTCAACACTTGTTATGATGCGTGCTACTCTTGCTGAATAAAATCAAACAAATAAACAATCACGCTATGCTCTATAGAATCCGTTTACTTTAACCCTTGTCTTCATAAAACCATTAAGTTTAATGTTCATAATGTTCTCTTTCATCATTTTTCCTATTGCACCATCTTTCCTCAAATACCCCAACCTTCTCTCACAATTATCTGTGTGACCATCTTCTTAATATCCTTCTAGCACCATGGTTTACCTCACACCATTCATTATACTCTAACCATCCCTTTCTTTCACTTTGTCTCTGCTTAAAACATTAATGTATTGTCTACAATTTCCTGTTTCCCTTTCACCATATATCTCCCACAATCCCTTCTTATCTCACCATCCTTTCCTTCGCCATACCTCGTCTTGCACCATCTCTCTCTCTCTCTCCTCACACTGCCCAAGTCTCCGCACCAACTCGCAAAAACTTCGGTAAGAATTATGCTTCCTAAATTTAGAATTCTGAGATGGACAACTTTGGCGCCTTTGGAAATGGTTGTTATTTGGCTTTGGACGGCTGGAGAAGAAGTGGCTGGTGGTGGGGGAGTTACAAAGGGTGTTGGCTGGGGTTCCTCCTGATAGTTTGTATTATATAAACGGTGTCGTTAGAACGAGTTTAGCGACGATTGTCGAACATCGAAAATATACAATATATGTTTAACATACCGCCGTAGCTCCCGTCAGTTCTCCATGGTACTGTTTAGAATCAGGTAGTGCATGATAGCTCGCTATATAATTCCGTGTAACGTTTGTTGTTGTTATGCTTGGGAGTGTTACTGTTGGAGGAGTTAATGAGTGGTAACAGTGGTGGCTTGTATAGTTCATGTTAGTAGACTGAGTTTGTAGGCTACACACACACACACACACATACAGTATATGCATACAACTCTGATCTGACTGTCTGCATAAATATTGATTTGTGTGTTATAATGTTATTATAATGTTATATAATGTTATTTGTAAATTAGTAAAATTTACCAGAACGTCCTGAACTTTCCAAATTTACTAACTCCTTGAACATGACGAGAGTGCGTCGTTATGTGTGCGATTAATTTGCTTGTGAAACAGATTGGCTTGTTCATGTATTGCTGTACACCCTATGTAGTGGTTTTGAGTTATTTGAGTGGGGGGGGGGGGGGGGGGGGGGGGTTCAGAAAGCGGGATGTGAGATGAGAAGAATGTAAATTAGGACACATTTGTCGAAACGAATATACCATGATTTGCCAGAGGAAAAACAAAATCCAGAAAGAAACACTACAGTCCCGGAGCAAACACACTTAATTCCTGTGAAAACAGTGGGGAAAAAAGGGGAGAGTCTGTACGCAGCCGGATACCTTACCCTCTACGTGCGCGAAAATGTAAGCCTCTCTTGGCCCCGCCCACTGCCGAAAATGTACAAATATTATATTATATTAGATTAGATTAACCTAACTTAACCTAACCTAACGTAACCTAACCTAACCTAACTTAATCTAACCCTAATACAATTAGGGGAGGTGTGGTGGAGTGGTCTTGCCACTGGATTGGTAATCCAATGGACCCGGGTTCAAATCCCGATATGTCAATGGGAAGATATTATTGGGATTGAATTTGTGCTGTACCTAGTATCATTGCATTACCACAAAGCCCACCGAAATGCCGAAAAAACACCCTCATTGTTCTCTGATTAAATAACACTATGAATATTCCCATATTCAAAATATGCTACAGGGGGACAATGCCTAGTGAGTTCACTGCTCAATAGGTGGAGTTCTGAGAGTGAGGGTCTGAGTCTGGAGGGTGAGACAGTGATGCACTTGAACGAAGCAATCAGCGGCTTCAGAGATGTAGCTGCTTCGAGCCATGAATGGATGCTTCAAATGTCTCACTCCCCAGACTGGAACGAGACCTCACGGGCTTCACCGTGTTGAGCGGTGGCATGTAAAGGCTCTCAGCCTATGCCCAAGAGGGAGTAGTTGGGATATAGGAAAACAAAATAAAAATAATATAATATAATATAACATCTATCTATCTATATGCTCAGGCCCAATCCCCATTTTGGGGGTAGCCGACTCAAGACAGAGCAAGAACAGGGAAAACACAGAAACAACATAAAACAAAAAATAAACTCAGATAAAAAACACAAACTCACACACATCCAGGTCACCCAGGAGAAGGCCCAGAGACCAGGGTTACCAAGGTCGCTCCAGCACTCCCCCGGCCCCTGACCACCCGGAGAGGTTCCGATCTCGGCAGGCAGACATGCAGCGGAGCCAAAGCCACAAGCCCTCCCACCACACTTCCAGGCACACCCTTCATATTAATCGTCCCCCCGGGCCAGGCGCCTGATGGACTATTATCTAGTCGAACTTGCTCCCGACCCCTTACTCCAAATGACCACGTGTTCACTCAACTATTCACAAGCATTCTCCATTCACTCCTGTCCACCACCACTTCCCCTGCCTGATCTATAGTAATTCCTCTATCATCCAAAGCCTTTCTTACACAGTCTCTCCATCTCAATGGGGGTCTTCCTGCCCTTCTATCTCCCCTATTACCTGACTCACATATTCTCTTTGTAAGCCTTTCATCTCCCATTCGTTCAACATGACCATACCAGCTCAGCACCCCTCTGTCCACTCTGGCCGACAAATGTTCCTGCCGCCCCACTCTCCCACGCATCTCCCCACTCCTCAATCTGTCTCTACGAGTAACTCCACACACACTCCCCAAGCAGCTCATCTCCACCACATCCAGCCCCCCCCCCCCCCTCTCCCTTTTCTTCAGAGCCCATATCTCAGCCCCATACATCACTGTTGGCACAACAACTCCTTGATACATAACACAAATAACAAAATAAAAATATACAAATATACTGAACTTCGAGTGGGATCGAACACTGGATATCTGAATGCCAGGTGGGAGCTCTAGTGACTGTACTACAGAGTGAGCTGCCAGGAACAGTTTGAAGGGTTTATTTAAACACGGGGGGCGGGGCCAAGTGAGGCTTACATTTTCGTGCATGCGTAGAGGGTAAGGTATCCGGCTGCGTACAGACACTCGGAAAAACAGTCGGTTGGAATTTGAATTGTCCTTCCGCTTTGTGTTCCCCGTCGTCTGAATTAAAAGTTTCCAGTATTGGCGAAAAAAGTCGGACCATAAGAAAGGTGGTTATAAAACAAAACGTCTTGGTAAGAGCAACAACCCTGAGTACTGTAGTGGCAAGAAAATAATATGTTACATGATGCACAAGCTTGAATCATGTAGGACATTTGTTTTATATATAAACAAACACACATACACACGCGACTAAATTGCAGCCAAGTGACTAAATGCTTAAACATTGAATCTAGCATAGACCATTAGTTATCATATATAACATTATATTGTGCACTTGTTGTAAATAAACAAAGAACCGTCTAATAATAAGGGAAACCATCATGATAAAACGGGAACATATTATACATGAGATAATATTATTATAGATAGATACAAATATACTGTAGAGATTTTCCTGATGTAATAGTTTATTGTAAATATTATATTGCCCGAAAACTTTCTGGAACTGAAACATTATGAAGGAGAAAAGTAAGCAGGAAAAAGCGAGTGTATAAGAGACCAGCGATTAGAAGATTATAATACTGTACATAATTATACAGTAGACTAACATCGAACATGTAGCAGTTTAATTGTTCACAGACAAAATTATGTGGTATGAAACATAAAACTGTGAAAGCAAACATAGTACATACGAGACAAGAATAAGGAAGTTTATTGATATATTTATATATAACCTGAACCGATGTATTTGTTTATAACAAAAGTATATTATGTGATACACAAAAACTTGCAATACACAGGGTAAGCATGAAGGAAAATTATTATGCAATATTCAAGAAGTAAGCATCTTATGATAGATTCTAGGTAGGACATGAACCCAAATATTCGTTTACAGTAGAACTTGCTTCATGGATTACAAACCGTGTAATTATCCATGATGGATGATGAGGATACAAGAGGCAAGAAGTTTAGATACACTCTTACATAGAATATAATATCACCATTTATACTAATCTCCAGCTACAGATATTTTTGACTTGAACACGAGTACACACGCAAATAATACAATACAAAACCTACACACATACATATTCACTCAGGCTCACACTCTCAAGCTTACACACTCCCTCTCTATCTACATTTCGTTCTCTTCTTGATATGCTCTACTGAAGGGCAATTTATATATTTCGAAGAACAATTATTCCAGGTAGAATAAATCATGTATGTGAAAATGAGTCCACACATACTAGTGCTAAAACTTCCATTCAAACTTCTAGCCATGGCTGCGCGTTTTATTCCTATATAACATAACATTGTTGCTATAATCTATATTTTCGGACCCATTAGCTGTGTGAGTGTGTTTGTGTGTGTGAGAGAGAGAGAGTCAAAGTGAGTGAGCGAGATATAATATATAGCCATTATATATCCCTGCTTATGGGCTTATGGCTGCATGTGAATGTGTACTTGTAATGACAAAAATACAGTTCACACATACATATGATTCATACGGGGTGCAGATTTAGTTAGTAAGAATGTATAGAAACTAATTTTACAGGGGACCGTCCCTACAAACTATATTTTATAGGGGACCGTCCCTACAAACTATATTTTACAGGGGACCGTCCCTACAAACTATATTTTACAGGGGACCGTCCCTACAAACTATATTTTACAGGGGACCGTCCCTACAAACTATATTTTACAGGGGACCGTCCCTACAAACTATATTTTACAGGGGACCGTCCCTACAAACTATATTTTCGAAATGTACAATGGGAATAGGGGACGTCATGTCAGAAACCTTAGTACATTCCTCCCATTAGTCCCTCTCCCCCACTCAGACAGTCACAGCTCACTGGTCCTCACTGTAAACCATTGTATATTTGCTCTCTTATTTAGGTATTTAATCATTATACTTCTTTCCACTGTTTCCCTCTATCCCTCCCATTTCTTCTCTTCAATATACTATTTTTTAACACTTACATGTTCTAGCCTTTTTTTATATCACGCATTCTTTCAGAGATTTCTCAGCCTTCCTATTTCCACTTTCTCTCTTTCAACTCTCTCCTCAAATTCACTCCTTTTGTTTACACCCACTCAATCAGCTCTGGCACGTGAAGCTCTTCTCACGCCCCCACACCTGCAGTGACCTTACCCCCCCCCCCCCCCAGCCCCGCCCACCTCTAGTGCCGTCTGCCCCCTGTCTAGAGCTCCCCACTCCCCTCACCGCACAACATTGTGCCTCCTCTGTTTAGCAGAGTGTTGTAGGAATCGAAGGAGAAGAGTGGTATTATTCAGCGAAACAACAGTACCTCCGCCGTCTGTATTGTCTTGCCGTTCATCCACATGATATTAGTTGTTTGTTGTTTTCATATTTTGGTAGTTTATCTTTTATTTTTTCAGATAGCGCAGATTTTTCAGTGTTATTTTCTCCCCAATTATATATATAATATATACCGGTATATATATATATATATATATATATATATATATATATATATATATATCCAGTATATATATATATATGAGATGACGGGGTTGCAAGAAGACAAGTTAAGAACCGCATCAGATGTCCTCACAAACCACAAAGAGACAATGCACACCAGAGCCAAGCTCGCCAACATCAAGGAGAGAAAAAGAGCAAAGCAAAGGCACAGACGCGAACAGAAAAAGAAACAACACAGTCTATCATCGAAAATCAACGCCCTCTATGGTGTAAAGAAACAGAGCAGCCTACCAGCATAAATCAACGCCATCTACCGAGACCTACAAGAACTGCAGGACCTCTTCCGGATCAATTACCTGGGTTCCTTCCGGACCAATCACTGGGTCTCGTCCGAGCCAATCACAAGGTCCGAGATACGAGACAAAGGCGTATACAACGCAAGAACCGGATCTGAATTACAATGAAGAAAAGTTTTTGTTAATTCCTCATCAAGATCCGATGTTCTAGTTCAACAGTTGTGACCAGAATAATCAAATATATAGTGAAGAAAATCACATATATCAATAATAACAGATCAATAGAGAATATGGAAAGCTTTGCATACAACCTGAATAATAGAGGAAAATAACAATTAATAAAAAACAATTATCCTGCAACGATGCAAGCTTTCTAAAATATGAGTTTAGTATTAAGAAATAAAGAAAACAATATCCATGTATTCCTATGTCAATTATATTTTTAAGGCAATTATTAGCTTCACAATAATTAAAATATAAAAATCCACATGTCCCTACTATTCCGAAATGAATTAATCAAGATGCAAATTATCATCTGAATATTACCCGACCGAAATATATGATCGGTAGGCAAACACGAGGCAATATCTTCTACTAGCTCCAGGGCGATCGGAAGTATATACACCCATGCTTGCGGGAAGCAGGGCGGTGTGTTACAGGAACTAGAAGTGACATTCTCTAGTTGTATGTGAGAGCGGCAGTTCCCTCTGGTGCCAAACAGAAGGAAGAACTAAGAGTCTTACGTCGACCAGATTCCCTCTCATGGACTTACTTCTCCTCATCACCCCCTAACATTAGTGTCTCTGTGTTCATTGAGTTTTGGAAGTTTTTGTGAAGGTATATAAGATATGTTAGTGTTCAATATAATGTTATCTTAAAGGCCTATTCTGGACTCTCCTTGCCCCAATTTTTCTCTCGCATTAGGAGAACAAAACACACCTGTGCTGGTTAATTATATAATTATATAATATTCTGGGTTTAACTGATTTAAACTCTATACCACATGTTATATATATTTTCTAAATACGATAAATATCTTACACTACATGTAATCATTTATGAGCACTCGCAGATCTTATTCAGTTGCGTTATTATTTATTGAGTGTCCAAGTCCGTAGTGAAGTGTACGAAGAGAGTATAAATGATACTTTTATAGTAAACTAAATCCTAGGACAGTGTGCCGTCCAATTTTCATATAAAATCAATTCTAATATAATTTCTTCTGCGTTAAAATTAAAAACCCGTTCCGTCGAGTTTATATTAATTGTGTTCACTATTTCTTATCTATAATAATTCTTGCGAATAATTTGATCCACCACGTTATACGATTAAAATACTATTTTATCATCAGTCAGGGAATTCCTTTCGTATTACTCTGTGTATCACCAGCCTTTACTTCCGGCTATTATAAGTCACTACGTCGTTCTGTGTCTTTGTTATATTTTATAGTTCATCTGCCTCCATTTTGGCTATTATAAGTCGCTACATTGTTCTCTGTCTTTATTTTATGTTATAATCCATCAGCCTCCATTTCGGCTATTAATGCCCCTTTCCCACTGATGCGATTTCATACGATTTTCGTCGCCGAGGACGTAGTCTTGTCAATTTGCAACATATGTGCGACGTCAACGATTTCGACCGTTAAAAACCGTTGACAAGTTTACACTCGGCGACGATGTGGCCGATGGATACGACGTAATCGGCGACATTATGCGACGTTTGGCAAATTGAGCGATGGTTCGCCGATGCCCTCAGCGAGAACTGTCACATTTGAATACCTCGGCGAGATTATCCGAAAACGTTTTGCATATATTTCATGGCAGAAACATGAGAACATAAGAAAACAGGAGTCTGCAGAAAGCCGATCGGCCCACACAAGGCAGATCCCTGTCACACCCAACCCCAATTACAAGGCCTAATTATAGACCTAACTCAATAATGCCTTGAGGACTGACCTCACCAAAACGGTCAGAGATCAAAACAAGATTACGGGGGTCTGCAGAGTGCCGATTGGCCCACACCAAGCAGATCCCCCCTCATACCCAACCCATCTCGTCGAAAATTTACAAATTTATCTTGAAGGGGGGTCTAGCGTTTTTTGTTTTAAGTTTGATGGAGGTCTAGTGAGGAAACTAAGAAATAAAGGAATGAATGACCAAACAAACGGTCCGTTTCCCTTTAAGGGGGGATGGGGGTAATATTTGCTCATTTATATATTTTATTTTGATTTATTTAGTTTCATCCCTAGACCTCCATCAAGCATATAAAACACCCCCCCAATACCCTCCATCAAGATCAATTTGTACATTTTTTGATAGAAAATATCTTGGCCGAAGGCCGGTTCCTCAAAAAGTACAGGCTCGCTATCGCTAGCCAGGAAAAACTCGACGCCTAAATGACACGAAAAGTCTTAATATTGACAACCAAATGGGGTGAAATGTCTTAAAATCGCCAAACTAAAGGGCCGAATGTCATAAAATATGAAAACTAATGAGGTTAACCATGAGGAAGAAAGGGGACCAGAAAAACGACCCATCTCTCCTTAATTCGGAGATTGGCAATGTCCTTGCCGTATGTTTACTAATTACGGCTTAATTGAGCCTACCTCGGTTTTTTTGTTTTCTCTTTCTCTCCCTCTCTCTTTGCCTTGTATCCGTTCGGCCCCATTCAGCCTACTGTTTTAAGACTTTTACCCCCATCCAGGTTTCAATATTTTCCTGGTGAGCCAACATATATATATTTTTGTTTTGAGAGCAAGCTAAATTTGTAAAATTTTCGATAGAAAAATGTCTCCTGCGAAGCTGGATTTCTCCATACAATGCTGGCTCGCTAACGCTCGCCAGGAAGATATCGATACTTGGATGGGGATAAACGTCTTAAAACAGTTGGCTGAATGGGGCCGAATGGATACAAGCCAGAGAAAGAGTGAAAAGGAGAGAAAGAGAAAAAAGAAAACAGGTGAATTCCCTTACGAGAGCTGCATAGAAAAAAGGGTTGACAGGTTCACTATAGGCCTAATCCTTTTTTTTACCCACCTCGCCGAAGGTGCTCTTTGGCCTCGGCGAGGTGTTTCCCGAGCATTCATCTACGTCGCACAACCCTTCGCACGCCTGCCTCTGCGAAGTATACCTGTGGCGGGTATACTCTCGGAGACGCTTTTTTTTCGTGCGACACCCTCGTCGATGTCTCGCCGATGTCACCGAGGATCTCCGAGGGCCTCGCCGATCCCTCGGCAATGTTCGACGATGCTTGCGAGGGTTCGGAACCCTCAAGTCGTCGTCCCAAATTTTTAACAATCCGAACATTTGCGATGACCCGCGAGGGCCCTTGCGAGGCCTTGCGGAAATGATTATCATGCGAGGGTTCAAGATTCTCTTGCGACATGTCACGAATGTGCCCATTTCTTGGTGTCGGCGATGAAAATTGTATGAAATTGCATCAGTGGGAAAGGGGCATTAATGATACGAAAGGCTTTCCTTACTACTTTGTCTAGGAGTGCGGTGTGAGAGGATCATCCCCACACATGTGAACAATACTCAATAAAAGGACGCACTGTGCCCCTGTACAGAGCAAGAAACTGTGCAGGGGTAAAGAACCCCTTGAGGCAGTTGAGCACACCCAGTCTCTGGGAGACTGCCTTAGCAAGACTGGTAATATTTTCCTTCCAAGTGAGAGCAGGAGAAAAAGAGACACCAAGAATATTGAGAGAATATGAAGGATTGATTTTTGTATTGTAGAATTGTAAGGGATATTCCTCTGGGAGTTCTGAATGGGTAGTAAGATAAAGAAATGGGGGTCTTGGAAGCATTAAAGGCAACAAGGTTTTCTATGCCCCAATTGGATATAGTAGAGCAATCTTCTGATTGCTGCAAGGCTTCATTACGTTTGTCTTTGAAGGATTGCTGGCTGGGGCATTCAGGAAAACTAATTGAGTAGTGTAAGGTAGAGTCATCTGCGTATGAATGGTTGGGACTGGAGTTACAGTTAAGAAGATCATTTGGTGATGGGCTGGTCTATCAGAGTGAGAACTGAGCGATCTCTGCCATACCCATAGCTTACTCTGACTGTTCCTTTTACTTATATATTTTCTAGATCTCAAGTGACTGAGTCTCTTGCGTGGATTGACCTCCCAATCTACCAAGATTGGAAGCCAAAGCGTCACATTTTTCCTTTGCCCCTCAACTTTCTCATAATTGCTGAGGGGCACAGGGCCTTGGGTGGGGTTTTGGTTTCCCGGGCATTTCCGCACCCTCCTCAGCTCCTCGCCATGGAGTGGCTTCGGTCACCCAGGCTTTATTGTGGTCAGCAGGGAGGGTTCTGTTGGGGCGCTCGGTTATGGCCTTGGCCTTGCTCGGGGCCTTGGGGCTGTTCTGCCAGGCAGCTTGGGGAACAACAACAACAACAACAACAAGATCATTTATGAAAATTAGAAAGAGAATGGGAGATACGACAGAGCCCTGAGGAACACCGGAGTTGATAGAATGAGGAAGTGAGTGATGTTCGTCCACAACCACAGCTATGGAATGGCCGGAAAGGAAATTAGAAACAAAGGCACAGATGGAGGGATAGAAACCGAAGGAGGGTAGTTTAGAAAATAAAGATTTGTGCCAGACTCTATCGAAGACCTTCAATATGTATAGTGCAATAGAAAAGGTCTCACCGAAGTACCAAAAGGAGGGTGACCAAGAGTTAGTAAGATTATGAAAGAAGATCACCAGTAGAGCGACCTTTAAGGAAGCCATACTGGCGATCTGAGAGTAGATTATGAAAAGAGAAATGCTTAAGAAATTTGGAAGCAACAATAGTTTCAAAAACTTAAGAGATGATAGCAATTGGACGATAGTTGGAGGGTTGAGAGCGGTCACCCTTCTTTGGGACAGGTTGAATGAGAGCAAACTTCCAGGAAGAAGGAAAGACGTTAGAGAAGAGACAAAGACAAAAGAGTTTGCCTAGGCAGGGAGTCAGCACGGAAGCACAGTTTTTTAGTACAACAGGAGGAACACCATCCGGAATGTGAGCCTTCTTAGTATATAGACTCAATAACCAAAATATATTAGTCGTATAATATAACCTATTCAAAACTATAATGGCGTGTCTATATTATATCAGCAAGTAAATCAAAAACAAAAAACAAATTGTTCATGTGCATTATTGAGATGATTCCCACACAGTGTACAGGTGTGGGATAAACAGTGTCCTCCGTGTATTGTTCGTCCTTTCTCATGTTTAATGAAGAGAAAAGAGGAACACAAAAGGGAAGACAGATTATTTACTTAACTGTACACTGTGGGTATGTCATGTGGAACAGGTAGCGTGTGTGGCAACCTTTACTTTAGGTTTAACACTGGTAGCCATGAGCCTCTCCTTCACCCTAAATATCCTGCCTGTACCCAATATCTCGGGAGTGTACGACCGTAACGTAATAAGGTAAACATATATGCGACTCTGGCTCTTATCTTACTCTTACTTTTCAAAACTTGATACCCTGGAGGCGAACCTACTACTGATATAAATTATTTATTTATGTATGTCTACAGTATATCTATCTATCTATCTATTTATCTATATATCTATATATCTATCTATTGCCAGATGAAATTGATCCCCTAAGAGTTGGTCTCGAATTAATCTATCTATTTATATTAAATGAGTGTTTAAAAAAATTGAATATAAAAATAATATTTAGGAAAGTAAATGTGGTGCAAGATAAGCGAAATGGTTGAATACCCTAGTGTAATATTCTTGGAAGAATATTACAATATGTTCAAGGGTAGAGAACCAATACCCAAACAGAATGCTTGCATGCATAAGAGAACTGCAAGTCACTGAGCTCGGCATCTGCTTGGTGTATCTTCAAGCAGGCGTGTACGCTAACATATAGTTACACACCTACACTTACATCCACACATATTCTCAATCAAAACACACACATACTCTCACATTCTCACACCCGCACACTCACACATACTCAAACACACGTGACACAGGCTCCTACAACCACACAAACAAACACCAACATCCACATCTGTACAGCCATGTAACTACATCCACACACCCTCATACCCATGCACGTAATATCTCTTCCACATACACCTCTCACACCAACACCCATCCACAACAGACAGACGGACAAATATTTACATAGGTACACACACACTAACAATTGCACACATACACATACCGTCATACATTAATACAGCGATTGATTGTTTCTTGCCTAAAGTGGTATATATTGTGGGTTACTGCATGTACTGTATACAGATATATTTGTATTGTATGGTTTATATACAGCATTCATATTTAAATTACTCTAAGTTACCATTCTTAGCATAACCTATGATATTCTGTGCCCAGGGATTATTTTTATTGTAGACACAAATGTTCACTTATTAATTGTGGAAATAGATAGGATGTGTTTGTCTGCACAACCATACATGTACACCCACACACACACACACACACACACACACACTCAAGCATGCACAAGCATTATATGCACACATATTCATATTCGATCATTCACAAACATATTACTCATACTCAGTGTCGCCATACTGGTTTGTCCTATGTATACAATGCCCACACTGTGGGTGACGTATCCATACATTTCGGTAGTACCTGTTGAGTTGGTTACACCAACCTGTCCCACTTGTTGCCAGATGTTTCCATGAGCTTCAATGCTTGTCACCCATGCGTTGTTGATTATATCTTATATCTAAAGATGAAATAAACATGAAGTGCGGACAGAAGAACACATATATTGACTGACTGTACATCGATGTATGCTATACCCTTCCTTTAGTAAACTAGACCTGCTTTCTTTTTTATGACAAATATTTTTGTTTACTGAGGTTATGTGGATAATTAAGTAAAAGGATTTAAGCATCAGTGTAAACATTGTATTGTCCAGTTTGTAAAGTGCTTCAGGGAACATAATTATGGTTTGTTAAATCCCATAATGGGAAATTTTCCGTTGTTAGTACATTAGTCTTAATAATTATATGTATATATTATAAACACAAGATAAATTACTTATCTTATCCGATTTTAACTACTGCCTAGCTACTTTTCTAAGATACGATTATATGTCGGCATTTTATCCTGAACAGATTACATTGTTATATAGAAACCTCTCTTTGGATCTCTATTACATGTTAGAATCAATAATTATTAAAATAACACATTTAATTAAGACCCCCACAACAAACAAAGGGAAAACCTCCGAGGAACAAGGAACGAAACAAATAGGAAAACGTCCCAGGAGTAAGGTAAAGGAAGAACTAAAGTAAAGCCAACAACTACGAAAGCAGAAATAACAAGATAAGAAATAATCACGATGTCCCACATGCCAGCCCTCCATATCATCACCGAGAATAGCGGGAACAAGAAGAACAAAGCCAACTCGCCCACAAGGAAGATAAAGAAAGCAGTAGCAACAGAAGACATAATAATAATAAAACCACAAGGAAATAGTAACAAACAGAAGATACTAGATGCCCGCCCCGATCACCAGAGAAAACGTGCCCCGGAAGGAGACGAAGGAGAAACTAAAATTAAAACAACCACACCAAATACGGGAATAATAAAAAGTAAGATAAACACGATGCCCCGTATACCAAAATTAACCTACATCACCCATAAGAAGAACTAGAGCAAGAATATTCAACTCGGGACAGAAAACAAGAAGATAAGGACATCAACAACAACAGAAGACACATGCATAGCGAACCCACGAACATCAACAACAACAACAAAAGACACGTGCATAGCGAAGCCATGTGTACGGGATCACCACCAGCATACTACAAATAATACCCGCATATATATACCAGCTACTACTTCTTCCACGCCCTCTACGGACAACAGACGAGATGCCAGTACTGCCACCATTACACTAGAGCTTCCATCAACACCAGGAAAAGATATCCCCATAATACCAAAACAACATGAGGCTCCCAGGAAAAGAATAATATTCAGCCATGGACAGAAGGACCAGCATCACCATCAGAAGAGAAGCCACTTACGCCCTACTTCCACCCAAAGACCGAATCACCTGCCCGCGAACTTCTAATCCCCTTAGATCCGGGGCCCCCTACTGGACATATGACCTTTTGACCCACGCACACCTACCCCGAGACATCTCAGCCAAAGTCGTCACTACTCCGACGAAACCTGAACAAGGCAAGCAATTCTAGGGCTTTCATAACACTGGCATACTATTAGTGATAGACCTAGGATTACCCTCTCATTCGAGGAAGGATTGAAAGCATGCCGAATATCCCGAAAAGTCTGAGGAGTTCACTTTCCTATTGAGGAATTGTTGTTATACGTACCATGGTATAATAATTACATTAAGGTCTAAGCTAGGCTGCACCTTTTAATACTAGAAGGAATATTGACGGACATGTCCCGAATGTACTTATCTTATTAAATACGCACTCTACAAACTATCAAAGTATACTTGACATGTCAAGGTCATTCGACTAGTTCCAGGGCTTTGCGAGACACCGTAACTGGGACTCGGCATACAGAAGTCCTTAGTATATCTGTCCAACAACATGTTAGCGAACATTTGTAATTAAAAGGTTTAAACACCGCCCCAAGTTCTCTGAGCCTCTTATAACGGTCAGATGGCAGATCGAGGAACATAGTAATGGTCATGACCTTGTTATCTACTCTCGTTAGCCCGATATGTTGTCACTGTGTCATGACATTTGAGACATCATATTCAAGACCTCACACCAAGAGTAGCTGAACAGAACTTCACCACCGATTAGTATAACGGTCAGGATAGTCGAGTAACTCTAGCTATATTCTAAACATACTCGCGTTCGTCCGATGAATGTGCCCAGTGTCATGACATTAAGGAGCTTCATTTAAGACCCAAAACCAACCAATCCAACTGTAACCTAAACAACTGATCCACATGACAGGCCAACCTGGACGGCCCAACGGAGACTCAGATGACCCCAGCTGTTACCTCAACTCATCAATTCTCCAGCTCCAAGTGTTAGCTCAGGTGTCCATATTGAAAACCAGAAGTAAGTCGATACCCAGCAACGAGGTATATAAAGTAGAGTCCACCAATATTGAATCTACCTAATTCTTACCAGTGTATTAATAAGTTAGAGTTCTTAAATGTCAACTCTGCCTAAATTCCGACTAGTGCGAAAGTGTGGAAATAAAGTTAGTCCACAAATATTGATTCTAACTAAAACATCACCACTGCATTAATAAGTTAGTTCCCGAATATCGACTCTGCCAAAATTCCCACTAGTGCGAAGGGTGTGGAAATAAAGTAAGAGTCCACATATATTGACTCTGCCTAATGATCACCAGTGCACAGGTGTACCTAAAAAGTTAGATGTCATAACCATGGACTCTGATGAAAATCCTCGTTCAAATGTACAAGTGTCTAGAGTGTTGTCATAAATATTTAACTAGCACTATTGCTGTACGACTTATAAGAGTTTATACATAATATTTCATGAGTTTATTAAGAGGCAAGCTAACCATATTGTATACCTGATCTCCATCTAGATCCTCGAACGTGATAGGACAGTGCATGTTGTATAACACCAATATTTATTCCTATGTACCTAGCTATGTTATTTTTACGTATGAGTTAGATAAATAAAACATTGTTCATAACTGTACTTGGTGTTATATGTATCCTCTATTTGTCTTCTATGCATGTGTTGTATGATCTTTGACTTATCCAGTTAAGTAGAACCTACTTAATCCAATCTCAAAACCTGGTATAAACCTGGTATAACAATTATTATAGGATTTATTATATTCAACTTCTATATTATTTTAAGGTTACATGTAACATGTAACAAATGGCTTTTGACACCACTGTTATCATGTAACAATGATGTTTCGTGCCAATGTTCGGAATGGGTTAACCATGTTAGGAAGACGTTTGTGGTACGTTCCTATACAGTTTATAGTATGGTTTAATGTAGTTTTAGGTTGATTGAAGTAGACTGATAGGTTTTCTGCTCTCCGTCCTGCTCTCTCGTAGATTGATAGATAAATATATGTGATAGATAATAGCCGCCACCACCTTATACCTAATAAATATAATATTGATACTTATAGGTAAAGGAAAAAGTTTCTGCATCCAAACCACGATTTATTGAAGTAATAAATGAAGACATAGACAGATGAACTAATACAATATAAGGGAGAAAATATTTCTCCAATAGAGAGAATATCTTCCAGACCTCTTGTCATGAGAGAGGCCTGATTCTAACTAACCTCAAAACCTTCCACTCCACCTACCTCTCACCTCTCAATACTACCCTCCTGAGCTGAAGGAATATTCCAACACTCCTTCCAGTCACACGATCAGGGCATGGAGAGCTCAAGAGTGTTGAGCTAAGGTATAGTAAAGTTTGACTCACGAAAACCACCAGGAAAGTCACAGTGAATATCCTTTAAGATTGTCCAGTCCCACGCTTAAATACGTAGACACTGTAAGAAAATCATCTTAAAATAATATACGAGTTGAATATATAAAATTCTATAATAATGATTGACTCTAACATGTAATATTTCCTTTCAATTACAATCATGGCTTATGAATGTTAATTGTGCATACTTATTAACTTGCATCCCTTTTATCCTCCATTTTGACTCCTGTGTTAATATTACTGAAGGATTAAAGCAACAGGCCCTCGGTAATTTGGCTCATGACCCACTCTGTTGTTTATGTGGCTTATTCGAATGCAGGGCCCTCGCGAAACTGGCTCACGACCCACAAAGTTTATGAATGCAGGATTTTAGAAATGGATAGGTGACGAGCAGGGCGGGTTTAGGAAGGGAAGAGGATGTGTAGATCAGATTTTTACCCTGAATTGTGTTGTGGAGAAATATCTGGAGAAGCAACAAATGCTGTATGTTGCCTTTGTGGACTTGGAGAAGGTCTATGACAGAGTGGATAGAGAAGGTATGTGCAAAGTACTTTGAATATACGGACTAGATGGCAAGTTGCTGAAAGCAGTGAAGAGCATGTATGAGGGTGCAAAGGCAGCAGTACGTGTGGAGAATGAGCAGAGCGAGTTCTTTGACCTGAATGTTGGGTTGAAACTGGGGTGTGTGATGTCCCCATGGTTGTTTACTGTGTATATCGATGGAGTCATGAAAGAAATACAAGGACGAGCAGTGGATGTTGGTGTATCGCTGATAAGGGAGGGAAATGAGTGGAAGCTACCTGTACTGCTGTATGCTGATGATACAGTTCTGATGAGCGATAATGAATGGGAGTTGCAGGGTCTGGTAAAGATGTTTGGAACATTGTGCATGAAACTGAATCTGAAGGTAAATGCGGGGAAGAGCAAGGTTATGGTCTTCGAAAGGGGTGAAGCCACAGAGTTTGAGGTGAAGTTGAATGGTCAGGCTATGGAGATTGTCAGCTCATTTAAGTATCTGGGCAGTGTGTTGAGTAAAGATGGGACTATGGATGAAGAAGCGCGGGAGAGGGTGCAACAGGGGAAGAGGGTTGTAGGAATGCTGAAAGCAGTAACAAGAAATAGGGTGGTCAGTATGTAAGTGAAGAAGTCCTTGCATGACAGTGTGGTAATCCCGACATTGGCTTACGGAAGCGAAGCATGGCCGTTGGAGAAGAGACTCAGACCAAGAGTGAGAGGGGTGAACATGAGTTACTGGAGAAGTGTGTGTGGAGTAACATGGAGGGATAGACAGACGAATGAGGAAGTAAGAAGGAGGTGTGGTGTGGAGGTAGATGTGCTGAAAAGTGTGAAAAGGAACACCTTTAGATGGTTTGGCCATATGGAACGTATGGGAAACGAGATAATGACTAGGAGGGTGTACGAGAGCGAGGTGGAACGACAGAGAGGGAGAGGTAAACAGAAAGAGAGGTGGAAGGATGGAGTGACGGAGTATATGGATGAAGGTGGTGCTGGTTGGGAGGAGGGGCATCGACTGACTGGGTACATAGGTGCATGGGGGCGGTTCGTTCGTGGCCACCCCTTCGGGGATCACGGCGTCAGATAATATATTAGGTGTTAATGATCACAACATAAAACAAATACTGGGCACAATTTTAAGCACACATCCAGCTCTTCCCGTGTACTTCCAGACATGCGGTAGGAAGACAGTATGTGTGTGTATGTTGAGGGTGGGGTGGGGGAGGTCGACGTTAAAGGGCCATTACGTTGTTTATTCCACCAATTTATGGCATCTAAACCACAGTGTTTGGCGGGGGAAATGAGAGGGCTGGCAGGATATATGTAGAAAATAAACCAGAACATCGGGTCGTGAATTTGAATTTGACAACCACGATGGGTCAGGGTAGACATAAGGCGGACCAGCAACATATGTGGCCAAGTTACTGTGTTGGGATATTGTCACCAGGCTTAACGTTTATTGGTTCTCAAGGAGCTTGGTGAGAGATAGATAGATAGATAGACGGATAGATAGATACATAGATAGATAGAGAGAGGCTGGCAGTATCAGCCTAACGTCAGATATATGCATATAAAGATTCCAGAAATAAAATCCATGAGACACAAACGTCTTCCTGTTGATCTGCCTGTATGACTGACTGACATAATACAGTTTCATTTCATAAAGGATGTTGAATAGGGGGAAGAGGAGGAGGAAGTAGAAGAAATATTATTGATGAGAAAAAGACATTAAAATGAAAAGTAACATCAGGAAGAGGAAAACGTTCAGAATAAGTTGAGAAGGAGACAGATGAGTAGAAGGAACAGGAATTTAACTGGCAGTAGGAGGAAGAGAAAAACAAAAGCAAACTGAAAACCAGGAGCATTAGTAGGAAGAGGAAGGCATTAAGAGTTGGGAGGAGGAAGAGAAGAGAGATATTTAAGGCTGGGTGAACATTAAGTTATAGAAGGTGGTCCGGGAGTCAAAATAGCTACATAAATTCTAGTGAGGCAGACAAGAGGAGAGCAAGAGAAAGTGATGGAAGAATGGAGAGAGAGAGAGAGTTGTAGCTAAAATGTTCATATTTTCCTTACTGATATGAAATGCATATGTCGGGTGAAAATTTTGAGGAAAGATGATTTAGTTGGCTAAATTATATTATTGTAATCGTGAAAATATCGTAATACATGCATTAGGGCATAATTTAGGTAACGTATAATATAAATTTTAATAATATTGTTAAGTAAACCATATCAATTGTAGGAAAGTGAAGTATTTTATCTATTAATTAAGTTATTATATCGAAATTGGGTAATAGAGATAATTGAAATGTGAACGAATGGTGTATGGGAAACTGATGGATAAAACGATCCCACACACACACACACACACACACACACACACACAATTGACTATAGAACATAGCCAATCATACAGCGACTGTACTGTTTTACCGAAAATAACGAGCGGGACAAGGTAGATTAACCAAAGAGTTAGAAGTGAGAGGATATGAGTAGAATTGAAACAAGTGCACACCAATATGTGGGGCTTGTGTTCTGATGTGTAATTGAAATGCGTGCTGATGGTAGGCATTATAAATATATGCTAAGTATTCAGCTATTACTGTAGTCAATATGTATATTAAATAACCAATGAGTCATTTTGGTTAAATACTGTCACGCTGTATAGGTGATACTCGTCACATAATATCCGGTCAGTATTTAGTCCAGTCTTTGTTGGCCACTCAGCACAAGTCCTAAAGCTCGGTTCACAGATGCACGAATTAACGTACCGTCCGTTCCCGATCCCTTAATTCGCCGTGCCTAGGCGGCTTCCTTTTGGTGCATGCATAAAATGGTCCGTGTGGGTCAGGGCAACTGCCAGAAAACGTGTTATGTCGGGGACACCCACGGACACACACGGGAGCAGTCGTCGTCTAGACGCAGCCTGGCGGCATCTAGACGCCGACTAACGGGATGAGAACGGCGGCAAAATAACATTGGAACGGCCCTAGTGGCCATCGTGGCCACATGGGGCCTCCAGATTGATGCCGTCCTGCCTATTTTCTTGGTCGGGGACGGACGTGACGTTAATTCGTGCATGTGTGAACCGAGCTTTGCACTTTAGGGAAATTGCCCGGCACGACCGAAGCCGCTCCAAGGACCCGTGCCCCCAGGGAGGGGGCAGGGGATAGGTGTGGCAGTTTGGCTCCCGAAGACTGCTCCCCGTGGCCGGCAGCCGGCTGTCCTCCACTGGTCGTTGATCTTGTCAAAACAACACCCAGCACACGGTATCACACACAAATACTGTCCTCTCTCCCTCCCTGCCCACCCCAACAAACTTCCAGAAGCACATCCATACTCATATCTCTCGCCGATCCATCCACTCACTCATAGACAACACGCAGCTGCAAGCACGATCTCCCGAAATCCATCCTTCCGAATCCTCCCTTCCTCGCGAGGACAGAGTCCACCTGGCCAGGCTGAGATGCGGACACCACCCAGCTCTTCTGAGCTATCAGAAGAGACTGGATGACTCCGTCGTCGACACCTGCCCGGGATGTAACACAGCACCCCATACCATCAAACACATCATAAAAGACTGCATTTCACACAACCACTTACGCCAACAACACAATCTACACTCAATGATAGCTCTGTGGGAGAACCCGATCGTGGCCGTGGCCTTCCTCGGGGACTCGGGGCTGTTCGGCCAGGCAGCTTAGGGAACAAAATCAACAACAACAACAACAACAACACTTTAGGGAATGTTGTTGCTGAAGTAATGTATATATATATATATAATATCCGGTCAGTATTTAGTCCAGTCTTTGTTGACCACTCAGCACAAGCCCTAACACTCTGGGGAATGTTGTTGCTGATGTAATGTGTATGTCTGAGTGAACTGGGTGTCTTGCGCGTAAGTCTTGGTTTTGGAATTTGTTTTATGAATATATCAATCATTATTCACCCTTCAATAGAAGCTCCAACACTTAGCGAACGTTGTTGCTGAAGATGTGTGGTAATATGAGTGTAAGTTTAAATGTTTATATATATGTGTGTGTGTGTACGCACGCATTTTAGCCAGTACAAGGATTAGATGCTAAGTACCAATAGGCTTCTTTACAATAGTTACATGTTCAGCAGTTGTTGTGCGATGTGTTTGATCGATGGCAAGATATGTATGACTGCTCCCATTACGACCTAATAACAATAATGATATATTCATTCACGCCGCATTAATGTAATTGCAATTCTATTTTGCACCCATTGCTGATGTTCACACAATACATTATTGTTCTCAAATTATATTATTGTCATGGACGGAGTATAATACGTGACACATAATAAATATTCAACGTATTTTTGTGACTAGTACTGTTACGATTAACAGCCTGTGGGAATTATATAATTCGACCCTTTTAATATACGATATTGCTTTTCTTCAATTATTGTTGGTTATCCTTAAATAATGTTATGCAGATTATGAGGGTTCTATGAGAGTCAATTGGTTAACTAAGAAACACTTGACTATAATGATCCCTAGAGGTTCTTCCTATGCTCGGTTAATATTGGTCACAATAACATTTAATATATAGCCGCATCATATACAATACATTACTGGAATGGTGAACATTCCATTGTTAGTAATCTTCTATAACTGTTAATACTATAATCTACAGTAAACACGAACATATCACGCCATGCTATTATATACTATATCTACAGTAAACACGAACATATCACGCCATGCTATTATACTATAATCTACAGTAAACACGATATTTATATACTATAATCTACAGTAACACGAACATATCACGCCATGCTATTATATACTATAATCTACAGTAAACACGAACATATCACGCCATGCTATTATATACTATAATCTACAGTAAACACGAACATATCACGCCATGCTATTATATACTATAATCTACAGTAAACACGAACATATCACGCCATGCTATTATATACTATAATCTACAGTAAACACGAACATATCACGCCATGCTATTATATACTATAATCTACAGTAAACACGAACATATCACGCCATGCTATTATATACTGCTAATAATCCGCTCACTTCATACCAATAAAGTTGTACTTATTATTATAGTACGAATCAATGTTAACAGTAAAACACTACATCGTCTTATAATTCATTGCATGAATGTTCGACTGCAAAAATGATCTGAATGGCATTGGTATATCTTTGACTGCAAAAATAAAATATTGCAGTATATGCTGGTTAGCGTAATGCTCTGCTAGTTAATATTACAACAATAATGTTTGGTGGAAGTTTACTTCATTTAATGCCGATCCATGTTTTTCCCTTTACATTTCACACCCATAAACATGATATAATTATATTATCTTATAGACGACCAAACTGCCAATTATAATATACCTAACTCCTCCAACATTATGATACCTTTTAATTATTGTGGTTAGTTCAAGATACTTTTACTATGCATAGAAAGTCTCTCTCGTAGTACAAGGGTTAGATTATTCCCTTTAACTTCCATAATATTTGTACAATCTGGTATATAGTTCAGTCATTTTAGAATGCAACTGCATCGATTATGTACTGATCAGCTTAATCCCACGTCCTATCCAAGACAACACGGACCTTAAGATCTAAGTGAATTGGTCGATATTTATTTGTATTTCAGGTATTGCAAATTCCAAAATTTAAAAGTGGAAGAAAAGTATAGCATAGCAATGAGAGAGAGAGAGAGGGAGAAGATAATACCAGCTATAAGAGGCACGTACCGCTATGATAATTGTCCCCACAACGACCATCTTAGTACACCTCTCTCTCTCTCTCTCTGCCTCTTCTAGATAATATTTTTCAATTCTGGTCTTCAACGCTTAGGGAAGATATAGAATGACTAGAAAGAGTCGAGGCAAGTGCTACGAAACTTATGCCACCAATTAGAAGACTGAGCTATGAAGGTCGGCTGCTCATAAACTCTTTTCGTTGGAAACGAGTAGGAGGGCAACTCTCTGAAGTCTTTAAAAATATTAATGGGTTTAGCAATATGGCTTATAACAATGTTTAGTCTCCACGTGAATACAACATGCAATCATGGCTGGAAGTTAAAGTTAATGAAGTGCAATGCTACTTTATTGGACACAATTGTATATAAAATATATTTTCTACCTTAAACAATCTTCACTTCGATGTAAAAGTTCTTCAATAGAGCAAATATTAAATCGGTAGATATCATTACACCCACTATGTAATGAGTACAATTCACAATCTCTCTGTTTGCACTTAGTATCTCCTCAACATTGACCGTAAGGCCTTTAAGATACTGTCTATTCCTTGTAGCTATATCTCCAGTATCACTATTTGAATCATCACCTTTCTATTTTCGTTTCTCCTTGTTCAATATGTTGTATATGTTTTTATCTCGCCCCTCCTATTTTATCGTTCTTGTTTTCTTTCTTACCTCGTTCTTTCCCTCGTCTATTCTTTATCCTCGCTTCCCTTCCCTCCTCTTCCATATTTCAACAATATTGTCTCTTTTATTTTTTCCTTCACTTCTCTTCTTCAGTAAATCATTATGCTTTCTTCAGTTCTATGTGTGATCTACCCAATTTACAAAATGCGCGATCTCTCTCTCCCTCTTTCATAAAGAGGGATACACCTGCATACACTGCAAGTTTTACAAGCACTCAGTCTAGCCCTTTATAGGTAGTAGGGGTAGGCAGCCCCGCCCAGGGAAGTACTACCGCCAAGGTTTCGGGAGACTCAGGGAATAGCCTGAATTCCATTTTCTCTCCCAGGCCTTAGTAGCTGGATACATATCTTTCTGCCTCACACATCAGGGGTATCAGGAAAACCCTCTTTATATAACATACACATCCAACTTCACGACATTGCCCTACATTGCTATCCTCTATCCATAAAACACTACTCTTCCCACTACATATCATACATGTAACACCATACACCCAATAAACATGGCAGTACAATTGTTAAGAGCAAACCTGGTGGTCCCTCGGATGTCCACCCCCGGCAGGGTTGGGTCATTGACACAGGGCCCTCCCGGTCGTCATCATGCGACTGTGTCAAGAGCATTGCAACGTCCCAAAGCTGCTCGTCGGTGCAGCTTTTTCTTCAGCATTATAAGGGGACTTCACTCTAACATCAATTCTGTACACCAATTCCTTCAAGCAGAATCCCCTACTCTCCTTTTTTTGACAGAGACTCCAGTAACATCCACATCTGACACGTCTAGATTTAATTTTCCAGGTTATCAACTGCTCCAAAATTTCAGACCTAAAGGAGGTGTATGTTGCTTCGCAAAATCTGAAATTGCCCTGGAGGAGGTTACTAGTTTCAATTGTCCCTATTTTGATTCTATATACAAATTAATTTCTGCTGGTAAATTTAAATACATATGTTGCATCTACCGTTCCCCAAATACTCCTCCAGAGCAAAGTCTTTTTGATTCTCTGTCCTCACAACTCAGTGTTCTCAACTTAAATGCTTCTTCTGAAATCACTGTGTTGGGTGATTTTAATGTCCATAATGTTGAATGGCTCACTCATTCAGCCAGGACTGATGATGCTGGTCTTGAATGTGAGCTATTTGCAGACTCATTTAATCTCACTCAACTAGTCAACCAACCCACCTGTGTACCAGATAATCCTAATCATAATTCCCACCTACTGGACTTATTTTTAACAACCAATTCAGAAAATTATGATGTTACAGTGAGGTCCCCGCTTGGATCTTCTGATCACTCTCTGATACAGGCCACCTGTCTATCACCTACCACACCTTCCCACTCTGAACCTGTTTTGGTGACTAAATGGCATTACGATAGGGCAGGCTGGGAGGGTCTTCAAGGTTTCTTTATTGATATTCCCTGGACCTCTTTCTTTTCTAATGATGCACACCTTGAGCCACATACAAGATTTTGTAAAAATTGGAATGGAAACTTTTATTCCTCATCAAAAGTACAGTAAAAGATCTAATTCACCTAAATGGTTTGACCATAATTGTGCTAGAGTAACTGAACAAAAAGCAATAGCCTACAATGCATACACAATATCAAAACACATGAAGCCTTTAATTACTTTAGAAACATCAGAAATCATGCCAAAACTGTATTAAACCTAACTAAATCAAACTTTCTCCACAAGCAGGCAAATAAACTTCTAAATAATCCAAATGATAACAAAATATTTTGGTCTACTCTTAACTCATTTAAATCCAACTTCACTACTGCTTCATCCATTCCACCATTAAAATCTCCGACTGGCAATCTTGTAAGTGACCCACGAGGTAAAGCTAACCTTCTTGCGGATATTTTCTCCACCAACTCAACCTTAGATGAAATAAATCAAGATGTCCCTGTACTTAATTTTAATTTGCCTGAAATTCCCTCACTTAAGATCCACACCAGACATGTCAAAACTATTTTGCAGAATCTCTCGGTAGATAAGGCTCCTGGTCCAGATGAAATTCCTCCAATAGTACTTAAGAATTGCTCCTTGGTGCTCGCTCCTGTATTGGCAAAATTTGTCCGTCTGTGTACTCATACCTCATGCTTCCCAGTACCCTGGAAAGAAGCAAACATCCATCCAGTTCCTAAAAAAAGGTGCCTCTTCAGATCCATCAAACTACAGACCAATAGCTATAACTTCCACTCTTGGTAAGTCTTTGAAATTATATTAAATAATCACATAATTAAGCATCTTGAGAATAATAAATTAATCAGTGATAGGCAATATGGTTTTTAGACGATGTCGATCAACTGCAGACATGCTTTGCCTTCTTACGCATCAAATCAACCAAGCTACAGACCAACATGGTGAAACACATACAATAGCACTGGATATATCAAAGGCATTTGATAGAGTCTGGCATCAATCCTTATTGTCGAAGATGTCACACTACGGCCTTGCATCATTAGTTCCACTAATTTCTTCTTATCTTCATAACAGAAAAATATGTGTAATGGTAGATGGCCTTTATTCTCAATTTCACTCAATAAATGCTGGTGTTCCCGAGGGATCAGTTTTGGCCCCAATTCTGTTCCTCATTCATATCAATGATCTCGTATCTACCACTCATAATCCAATACATTCCTACGCAGATGACTCAACACTCCACAGTTCCTTCACATTTACCAATTCTTTCACCCAACCCGATCTTATAAAATTCAAAAATAAACACTGCAATTTCTCTGAACCAGGACCTTTCTAGAATTAATGGATGGGGACAAAAGAATCTAGTTTCCTTTAATGCACAGAAAACCAAGTACATTAAATTTTCTAACCGACAGAATCTCACTGACTCCCATATATTTTTTAATGATGTAAATATTCCCACTTCCCCTAGTATTGACATTCTCGGTGTAACATTAACTACTAACTTGAGCTAGACACATTATGTTAGAAGCATTGCTAAGAATGCCTCTAAAAAACTGGGACTCCTGTACAGAGTTCGGGAATTCTTCACTGACGAGCAGTTAGCCGTGATATATAAAAGTCATGTGCGTTCTCAGATGGATTACTGTTCACCTCTGTGGGGTGGAAGTGGAGTGGTTGCATTGAGGCAGTTAGACAAAATTCAAAATAAAGCTATTAGATTAATCAATAACCCTGCAATCACACAGGACCTTCCTACATTATCCATACGAAGAAACGTTGCATCCCTTGCATTATTCTACAGATATTTTCACAGCAATTGTTCCGAGGAACTTGCTTCAATTGTGCCGCCTCTCCACATCTTTCCCCGTAGAACTAGGGCAGCTGAGAGCGCCCATGAATTTACACTTTCTCCTCCACAATGCAGAACTTCTGCTTATCAGAATTCATTTATCCCCAGAGCTACTACTCTTTGGAATTCACTTCCCTTGAATTGCTTTCCAAAAACTTACAATCTACAAATGTTTAAATCCAGTTGTTACAAACATTTTATGAATGGAGGATGCCTTTAGGCACATGGACCTTTTTGTTTTATCTGTGTTTTTCCTTCCTCCGTTCATTGTCTCTTAAAAAAAAAAAAAAAAAAAATATCTATATCTGAGTCTATATATCTATATATAGCCTTACCCTTTGAATTTTACCTAACATTGTGTTTTTTTTCTTTGTTACGTGCTTCTTGTTTATATTATAATGTATTATATATCATACTCCGCCCCTTTCATCTCCACCAATCATTCTCTTTGTTGTTTTCATTTTTGTTCAGATCCTTGCTAGTCTCTTCAGTATTCTGTGTTACTCTAGAACTTCTATATATTCCACTTTCCACTTTCCTGCAATTCACTTTTATCTATGGTGGTCTAAAACGTTGTCGTTTCTAATTGTCCTTGTTTGTTAATCCAAACGCATTTTGTTTTACGTTGTTCTGATTTAACTTATGTTCACTCTATCCCTCCCTCCATATTTTGTATATGTTCTTTATATCAGTTAATATTGTCCTTGAGTCCTCACATATCTTCTATTTGTTATCATGTACTTATTGTCTTCCATTGTCTTCTATTTGATATCATGTACTTATTGTCTTCCATTGTCTTCTATTTGTTATCATGTACTTATTGTCTTCCATTGTCTTCTATTTGTTATCATGTACTTATTGTCTTCCACTGTCTTCTATTTGTTATCATGTACTTATTGTCTTCCATTGTCTACTATTTGTTATCATGTACTTATTGTCTTCCATTGTCTTCTATTTGTTATCATGTACTTATTGTCTTCCATTGTCTTCTATTTGTTATCATGTACTTATTGTCTTCCATTGTCTTCTATTTGTTATCATGTACTTATTGTCTTCCATTGTCTACTATTTGTTATCATGTACTTATTGTCTTCCATTGTCTTCTATTTGTTATCATGTACTTATTGTCTTCCATTGTCCCCCTTTTACTCTTACCTCCAGTACCACCATCATTGTACAGGCTGGCAAACCATAGACTTTCCAACCCCAGTCCTAAAACAAGAGCCCTTCTTTGTTGTTATTATTGGTCAAATGCAAAGTCAAAGGGTTGCCTCACACTTTTCTTGTAGTCTTTGGAAGCGCTAAAATGGTTAATGTAATGAAACACCACGGCAATTTTCCTGTATTCCTCGTCATATTCATATTTTATCATCCTCATATATAAGTTAGTGTCTGAAGTACATAATGAATTGGTAATTAAAGTAAAAACAGTGAACATATGTTAGAAATTGTAACCATAATATGTTACAGACTAGAACACTTGCCGTAAGTACTGCGCGTGTGACGCCGCGTTTCCCCAAACTCAACCAAGAATATATCACATTAAAAAAAATGACGACAAATATGCTAGAAAATGTGTCCGTGTGACCCCGCTTTTATGCTGTGGCTCTTCCCTCTTCTTCTGGCATTATATTTCATTGGTTCAATATTTTTCTTTCTCATATTTTCTGATGTACTATTTGTCATTATTTCCTTGTCGTGCCTTCTTCTAGCCCTCGTTATTTTAATAGTGTTTGTATGATTATGCCTTCCATCTTATGCCGTCTTTAATGTTCATCCTTTTATATTTTACTTTGTTTATGTTGTCTGCTCCCATTACTCTTTATCCTACTCCCTCTTCTGAACTTCTTTCTTCTCCTCTGTTATTTCCACATTTTCTTGTGAATCCTTCTACTTTGTCTTACTATGCTTTTCTGGTCCTTTTTTCTCTCTATCTTCTTCATTTTCTCAAATACAGTATACCAGTATTGAATCATAATTTTCATATTTGTTATCCTCCTAATTCTCCTCATTATTATCATTAACATCATCATCCCTCTTCGTCATCATCATCTTCGACCTTCCTCATCAACATCATTAGTTAACTTGTCTTCGCCTTCCCTCTTCTCTTTATCATCATCTTGCCAACCATCATCATCATTATCTACAATCCACCACTTCCTCTTCATTGGTCACTTCCACATATTGTCCATCATCATTAGCATCAATATCTATCATCATTATTATCATATATGCACACGGAAAACCACAAAAATTACCCTAGAGAATCACAAGATTATCAAAACAAGGTCACTCAGAAACTACAATAAGGAAACATTTCTGGACATTTTATGGAATACAGACTGGTCTCCAGTGTTTGGAAGTATAAACATTAATGATGCATGAGTTGGCTTCAGAACCATCATCACAAACATCCTAGACGAAATAGCTCCTCTGAAAGACATACGAATTAAAGCAAGGTCAGACCCATGGATCAACAATGACATACTACACCATCTGGAACACAGAGACAATCTGTTAAAAAGGCTAGCGAAACATAGACAGGATCAAGGTCTGAAACATGAGTTCAACAGGGCCAGGAATAAACTAAGTAGGAAAATGAAATCAGCGAAAAATAATTATTTTCACAATAAGGCAGAGGAATATCAGAATAACCCAAAGAAACTATGGAGGCACCTAAAACAACAGGCTACAGCAACAAGACAAGGGATTCGTCTAACACTAATATTGCTCTCACCATTAATGATCAGGTTTGCCACGATAAACGACAAATTTCAACCTACTTCAACCCCTTCTTCACTTCCATAGCAAACACACTTGCACAGAACCTACCTCAACCTCTCAATAAATACACGACAACAACGGCCACCTTTCGTAATTTCTACAGAGATAAAGACATACACCCGAACACATTTAGATTGCAAAATGTTACACCAAAATACACTTTTGACGAGCTGTCTAACCTAAATGTACATAAGAGCACAGGACCAGACAAAATTCCTGCCAAATTTCTACGAGATGGAGCCATTGGTATAGCAGGCCCCCTAACCCACATCATCAACGTGTTAATTAACACCAACAGTACCTGCTGAACTGAAGGAAGCTATTGTAACCCCTCTATTCAAGAAAGGAAATAAACTAGAAGTTGGCAACTACAGACCAGTTAGCATATTATGTATTGTATCTAAAATCCTTGAAAGAGCGGTATACACCCAAATTGAACACTACCTCAAACAAAATGATCTATTCTATAAGTTTCAATCAGGTTTCAGATGCATGTACTCGACAGACTCCTGTCTCATCCACTTAACGGATCACATTCGTAAAGAAATGTCTAAAGGTAACTACACCGGTATGGTTCTTCTTGATCTACAAAAAGCGTTTGACACAGTAGACCATGATATCGTATGTAATAAACTACAAGCAATGGGCATAGGGTCTGTGAACTGGTTTAAATCTTATCTTAGTGGTAGAACCCAAAGAGTCAAAATTGATGATAATATATCTGATCCTATGCCAATTAAGTGTGGGGTCCCACAGGGAAGCATCCTTGGTCCCTTACTCTTTCTCTGTTATGTGAACGACATGGAACTGAGTGTCTCATGTAAATTATTACTGTATGCAGACGACAGCGTGCTTCTGGTTTCAGGAAAAGACCCAATAAGTATTGCCGCTTCACTTTCCAAAGAACTAGCATCATGTAGTGAATGGCTAGTGGACAATTGACTATCTCTTCACCTGGGCAAGACGGAAGCCATCTTATGTGGAACAAAACGCAAACTGAAAGACATTGTTGGCTTCTCGGTCAACTGTAATGATATTCCTATAACAACAGTGTCACAAGTTAAATATCTCGGACTGAAACTGGACGCGAGTTTGTCAGGTGAAACAATTTTGGAATCTATCCTGAGTAAGTGTAGAGCACGTATAAAATACCTGTATAGACAGGAGGGATGCTTGCCCGCGGCGACTGTGCATCATCTATATCAGCACAGCACAAACTTCAGGTCACTCAAAATAAAATGGTTAGGTTCATGCTGAACCTAGGACCCAGATCACATGTTGGCCAGGAACAACTTCAGTCACTAGGTATGCTCAATGTCTCTGACAGGGCCAAACAAATCAGGCTAACTAATGCCTTCAAAATTTTCTATGACAGAGCTCCAGAGTATCTAAAGAATGATTTTGTTAAAGCAAATGAGAGGAGTGGATATAATACAAGAAACATGATGTTTAATTTTAAGGTCCCGAGAATCCAAGGACAGGGTAAACAAACATTCTTCTTCACTGCCATCAAAGACTGGAACGACCTACCCCAGTCAGTCCGTGAAAAGAGAACACTGTATTCCTTCAGACGTAGCCTGAAGGAACACCTGAACCGGACAGCTGCGAGAAGGGAGCACCAAGCTTATGTCTACTACTAAATACGACATAAGAGATAGACAAACCAAACTGAAATGATTACTGATTACGTATTACTGATATTTACTATAGGATGTAAGGTATCTTAAAATAACCCCCTAGAAATACTTTCTCTAAAGTATCTATTTATTTATCCTCCCCATTTCCCCAGCTAACCTAATCCCACAAGGACCCCAATGGAAATACGCCTAACGGCCTTATTGGGCTATCCTTAGTTGGAATTATGCAAGGCTGGTACATGTCCTATTTATAACAAACTATGTGGTACCAACTCTTTAAATTGCTAACTGAATAAATATTATTATTATTATTATTATTATTATTATTATCCTGAGCTTCACCATCATCATCAATTACACTTCTCATCACCACCACTATCACCAATATTATCACTACCATAATCATCAATTCTCGTTCACCTCTTATTCATGATTATTTTCATCCTTACCACTACCACCCACACCTTCAACATCAATGCTTCTTATCACAATACTGTATATAGTCTATCAGATCAAACTTTATCATTAACACATTTCTCATCTTCATTATCTCCCCTGCTACTCCTCATCATGTTCATCATTTCCATCATCATCATCATCCTTTCAACTCTGGGGGAGGCACTCGATACAGGCAGTTCTGCCTTTCTGTCTCCCTCACTCACATAGAACAAAAAGCAGGTTTAGGTAGATATGTCAAAGAACAGTTCTGGAATGAACTACTAGGGGTGGTAGTTGGATGCAAGGAAGGGGATGGAGTAATTGTAGGAGACTTGAATGGGTATGTCGGGGCAGGTGCCGACAGATATGAGGGCATGCATGGAGGACAGGGTTATGGCCGAAGGAACCTGGGAGGTGAATACATACTGGAGCACTGTGCTGCCACTGGGATGGTGGTGTGTAATACTATGTTTAGGAAGAGGATGTGTCATCTGATAACATATGAATCAGGTGGCTCCTTGCATCCAACAACCACCCCTAGTAATTAATTTCAGCACTGTTCTTTGACATCTCTACCTAAACCTGTTTTTTTTTCTATCTGAGTGAGGGAGACAAAAGGCAGAACTGCCTATATTGAGTGCCTCCCCCAGAGTTGAAAGAGTGACAGGGCCAAAATTCAGGGACGTTCAAGCCAAAATGCCTGAACATATGCTGATATAATATCTGTGAGTCTATGACTCTCGCCCCAACTTTCATTCTTAGTAAAATCAGTCTTTCATTAAACCTTTTAACTTATATCACACAATCTGCCTACCTTTCTGCCACCAGGAAAACCACCCCTCCTGTACCATGTTCATTCTCCTTCCAATATGAACTTGAAGCGTTCATTTTTCCCGTAATCCACCTCGCACTCCCCCTTTTCCACCGGGTTTCCTGGGCACAACATACATCCACTCGGCGTCTCTCTAGCATCTCCGCAATTTCACCTGTCCTTCCTTTCATAGTTCCAACATTCACACTTCCGAACCTGAACTTGGGGGAAGAATCTGGGGTAGTGTCCTTGATATAATATACCATCACCAATAATTCAGAGTTTGGCTTCAAAGTTCTAAAACTAAATGGGTATATACTTATTATGATTTGAAGGTGTAAATAAAAGCGTTTTCACAATTAAGCTCCATTTAAACGTGCTGCGTATCATCCCAATGTGTATGTAGTGAAAAGAAACACAACAACTAGAAATATATTACCATATGGTAACCTACATGCTGCATGTTACTGTAATGCAAAATGTGAATTACTGTTACAAACAAACAATATTTACAGGAAACCATGTATATATTGGTTACGTTATTGCCAATTACATCACGTTATAAACACCACGTTATTGTTTCGTTATATACTTATCTGTTTCCGTGTCGGTGATGACCGCCATGTAGAGCTGCCTTACGGTGTTTATACCTGACCGCTTGTTAGGCGAGAGATCCATTAGTAAAACAGAACAGTCAGCGTTTCCTTTGGACGTCGTTTATACCGGACCGGTGTTAGGCGAGAGATCCATTAGTAAAACAGAACAGTCAGCGTTTCCTTTGGACGTCGTTTATACCTGACCGCTTGTTAGGCGAGAGATCCATTAGTAAAACAGAACTGTCAGCGTTTCCTTTGGACGTCGTTTATACCTGACCGCTTGTTAGGCGAGAGATCCATTAGTAAAACAGAACAGTCAGCGTTTCCTTTGGACGTCGTTTATACCTGACCGCTTGTTAGGCGAGAGATCCATTAGTAAAACAGAACAGTCAGCGTTTCCTTTGGACGTCGTTTATACCTGACCGCTTGTTAGGCGAGAGATCCATTAGTAAAACAGAAGAGTCAGCGTTTCCTTTGGACATCGTTTATACCTGACCGGTGTTAGGCGAGAGATCCATTAGTAAAACAGAACTGTCAGCGTTTCCTTTGGACGTCGTTTTGGGCAACATAGTTACCGCCCTCCACCTCCTCTATGTAGAATATGTAGCACCCGTCTAGCAACACAATCCCATCCCTACTCTGTGCAACTCTCCAATCCAAGAGTGAAACGATATTCCCAAACCTTCTTCTATTCAACAGCTGAGCTCTGGAACTCTCTCTCTGAATCCATCTTCCCCTCATTCTATGACTTAAATTGCTTCAAACTCCGTTTGTTCAGGCATTTTGGCTCGAACATTCCATGATTTTGGCCCTGTCACTCTTTCAACTCTGGGGGAGGCACTCGTCACAGGCAGTTCTGCCTTTTGTCTCCCTCATCCACATAGAAAAACAAACATACTTTATGTTATGCCGGGTTGTAATCCAACAGGCTTCAGTATTATCTATAATCAATCCGAATTTAGGATAGTTAGATTTGGAATATTCCTCGACAGGAACACATCGAGCACAGTGCATGTGATAATAGGAAACTCAATCAGGCAACAATAAACACAATAAACACACAAGGTAATTTACACTCTTATTTATTAACAGGCATAAATAGGTCATATATATACTAGACGCGACTGTTATATGGAAAACAGGGAGCAAGCAATAAATACGGTGGCGAGAGTTGATAATCTTATTCTCAAATTGAGTACTAAATTAAGTTACACGACAATCAAGGAAGGAAAAATACGCATAGGATACAGTTACATATATAAACAGAATAATAACCTTGATAATAATATATACGGGAGCCAAGCGTCTAACGTTAACCCACTGAGCCCCAGCTAGTTATAAATAAATGTACCACCAGGGACCAGCAGGTTTCGAAAAACATTTTTTTTCCAGAAACAATAGCGAATGGGTTAGGAATGAAGGAAAAACCACAAAAAACGATCAAAAAGGTCAAAAATTGGTCCTACGGAGCCCCCGAAAACGGATTTTTCAAGAGTAAAAAATTGAAGGCAAAAACCCCCCAAAAACATGTTTTTGCGCACTCACGCGCACACGGTTTTACTTTGAGAGTGTTCAACCATCGGCAAGGTTGCATGGGATACTTACACAGTTCCCATACAAATCTGAACCCTCTAGGTGCCATAGGACCGGAGTAATTAACATTAACGACACTTTGTCGTCGCTGGTGTTTAGCGTTACATACATTGCCAACGACACGTTGTCGTCGCTGGGGTTCAGTGGGTTAAGTATTCTGGAATGAGCTACGCAAGACAATGGAACGTATCGTTCACTGCGCGGGGCGAGTGCATCGCCTAGGGGTAGGAAGCTAGGCCGCGCTCAGGTAAAATATCAAACGTGCCGCCTGGGGGGGTATAGCTAGGATGGACTGCGGCTACGGAAAATAATAATATGAATGAATGCCATGTTAACTTAAGGGTTCAAGCTAGGTGGATAATTCAAGTATAAGAGGGAAGATAAGCTAAATTAGAATTTGACCCTCTACAAATAAATGTGAATAATCTCTCAAACAAGACACGAAAAATACTTCGATCAGAGAAGAAGTCAAATCACACGAATGGAGGAATTCAGATGCACTAATAATTAACGTGACTGAAGGATAATGCACAATCCAAAGTAATAGGGATGGAATAAATTAACAGAGTAATTTAGGAGCGCAGATATAAATAGCGCGAATAAACAGCTTAATAAAATTGGAGGGGGTCTGTCTGATCATTATGTAGTGGTAGCTAAGGTTAGGATACAAAAGAAGTGGGTGAGGAGAGCGGGAGGGAGGCGAGAGGAGGGTGGAATGGTGAGGAGGGTGGAGAGGTTGCAGGAGGAGGAAATCAGGGAGGAGTACAGGAGAGCAGTGGAAAGACGACTAGGTGGGTTCGACCTGGAAGTTATGGAGGAAGTGGAGGAGATGAGCAAGGTGTTTAAGGATGAGATCTGTGCAGCATGTGAGGAGGTGTGTGGAGTGAGGAGAAGAGGGAGGGGAGTGAAAGGTACAGCATGGTGGACAGAAGAGGTACGAATAGCTGTGGAAGAAAAGAAGAAAGCATATAGAGAGTGGTTGGGTAGCAGAGGGAATGAAGATTCCGAGAGACAGAAACGAGCGAGGTACGTGGAGAGTAAGAGGGTGGTGAAGAGAGTAGTGAAGGAAAGTAAGAGAAGAGTAGATGAGGAATTTGGAAGGAATCTGAGTGTAAAATGGAGGGAGAGTAAGAAACTGTTCTGGAAAGAAGTCAAGAAAGTTAGGGAAGGTAGCAAGGGAAACAGTAAGGGTGTGAAAGATAAGAATGGGAGAATGCTAGCCGAGAAGCAAGAGAGAGTCGAAAGATGGAGGGAGTACTTCAGTGAGTTGCTAAATGAAAGGAATGAAGAGCCAGCAAACATAGCTGGATATGGTATGGGAGGGAGAAGAAGAGAAGTAGTGGAGGAGGAGGTGGGGATCAGGAGGTCAGAAGTGTGGGAAGCCATGAAAAGAGTGAAGTTGGGGAAAGCACCAGGAACAGATGGAGTGTGTGGGGAAATGTTGAGGTATGGTGGTGAGATAGTGATAGAATGGGTATGGAAAATGTGCAAACTAGCATGGGAGAAGGGGAGTGCACCCGATGACTGGAAGACTGGCATAATAGTCCCCCTATATAAGGGCAAAGGGGAAAGAGGAGTGTGTGGTAACCACCGAGGAATATGTCTTCTAAGCGTAGTAGGGAAGGTATACAGTAGGGTAGTGATTGAGAGAGTGAGAGTGAGAACGGAGAAAGGATAGGCGACGAGCAGGGAGGTTTTAGGAAGGGAAGAGGATGTGTAGATCAGATTTTTACCCTGAATTGTGTTGTGGAGAAGTATCTGGAGAAGAAACAAAAGGTGTATGTTGCCTTTATGGACTTGGAGAAAGCCTATGACAGAGTGGATAGAGAAGGTTTGTGGAAAGTACTTAGAATATACGGAGTAGAGGGCAAGTTGCTGAAAGCAGTGAAGAGCATGTATGAGGGTGCAAAGGCGGCAGTACGTGTGGAGAGTGAGCAGAGCGAGTTCTTTGACCTGAACGTTGGTTTGAAACAGGAGTGTGTGATGTCCCCGTGGTTGTTTACTGTATATATGGATGGAGTTATGAAAGAAATACTATCAAGAGCAGTGGATGTTGGTGTATCGCTGAAAAGGGAGGGAATTGAGTGGAAGCTACCTATACTGCTGTTTGCGGATGATACAGTTCTGATGAGTGATAATGAATGGGAGTTGCAGGGTCTGGTAAATGAGTTTGGAACAGTGTGCGAAAAACGGAATTTGAAGGTAAATACGGGGAAGAGCAAGGTTATGGTCTTCGAAAGGGGTGAAGTCACAGAGTGTGAGGTGAAGCTGAACGGTCAGGCTATGGAGATCGTCAACTCTTTTAAGTATCTGGGCAGTGTGTTGAGTAAAGATGGGACTATGGATGAAGAGGTGCGGGAGAGGGTACAACAGGGGAAGAGGGTTGTAGGAACGCTAAAAGCAGTAACAAAAAATAGGGTGGTCAGTATGGAAGTGAAGAAGTCCTTGCATGACAGTGTGGTAATCCCGACACTGACTTACGGAAGCGAAGCATGGACGTTGGTTGAGAGACTCAGACCAAGAGTGAGAGCAGTGGAAATGAATTACTTAAGGAGTGCGTGCGGAGTTACATGGAGGGATAGACAGACTAATGAGGAAGTAAGAAGGAGGTGTGGTGTGGAGGTAGATGTGCTGGAAAGTGTGAAAAGGAACAACTTGAGATGGTTCGGCCATATGGAACGTATGGAAAGCGAGAGAATGACTAAGAGGGTGTATGAGAGCGAGGTGGAGGGACAGAGGGGGAGAGGTAGACCGAATATGAGGTGGAAGGATGGAGTGAGGAAGTACATGAACGAAGGTGGTGCTGGTTGGGGGGAGGGGCGTCGACTGACTGGGGACAGAGGTGCATGGGGGCGGTTCGTTCGTGGCCACCCCTTCGGGGATCACGGCGTCAGGCAATAGATAGATAGATAGAATAAAATAACAATATGAAATGGCGTACACAACGATGTTGTACTAATTAAATACCAAAACTTGGCATAAAAGGAGTTCTGAATAAATTAACAAATTCCTATTTAAAACGCAGAACTATTGTAGCGTTATATTATAACCTTGAATTGGTTATAATAAAAAATTACTAAATCGAATAATCGAAGATAAATTAATATCCAAATCGTAGGCTAACTTGACATAGGAATAAACAAACGGAATTCCTAGATACGTGTGGAAAAATTATATGATCAAAATACGTATATTATTAGATTATTCACCAGAATTAATAGAATAGAACTTGTCAACGAATAAATACTAATTCAACGAAAGGGGTCTTGACTTTCAAAATAAAGGGGGATAATATGGTAAAGCTCTCTGGATAGTAATTACGTAGATACAAGGATCTTAAAATTGGGCGTAAGTTCTAGGTAAATAGAAGATTTAAGAAGGGAATACATTCACGTTATACACTTTGACTTCAACTTCGTTACACACAGAATAAAGGACAAATCAGAGGAAAATCTGCGAATATTCCGGCTAAGTAACACTGATAAAAATATGAAGATGAAGTGTGTGGGTAAATTAGTTTAAGACGGGTTCACACAGATTTACAAGGCAATATCTCGTACTTATAAATCACTCGTACGGATCAAACTTTAGTATTTCACAAGGGTAACACAGATTCAAGACAGATCCTGGGCACAGATCAAGAGTTAATTAAAAATTGAATATTCACTTACTTTGCCTTACCTTCACAACTAATAGCCACAACTTAATATACTCAGAGACACTTAGGGTAGGGGTGGAGGGAGCCGTGAGCGAGAATCTGGTCAACGTGGTCTCGTGGTTTTGCAGGGCTGGACGTCAGGGGGAACTGCCTCTCGTGGTACTGCAGGGCTGGGCGTCAAGGGGAACTGCCTCTCTCCCAGGTACAGGTGAAGAGGTTCCGGACTCGACGTCTGGTGAAGCGGCACTACCAATGTTTTCCTCCCAGCGTGAGCAGACGAATGATACAATCGTATTTGCTTGATTTCCTTCAGTTAAAGTCAGGCTATATTTGGGTTCTTATTAGGGTTCAATTTGGTGTCTTTCGAGTTCATAGGGACATGTAGATATCGTTGTTTTTGGCTATGGTGAAGGTAATACTTAATATAAAAATACATGGGGGTTATTTATTGGTACACATGGAGATTCTTAATCTCGTGATCTTGGTCCCCTATTTTTAGAGGGCCTTGTGGTGATGTAATGGATGATTTTCTATCCATCGTGGTAACTGGCTTGTCTTATTCTACCGGCCACAAGTTTCTAATCAATCACTGCATTTACTTCATTCCCAGTCTTCCGGGAAGGTACTATAGCAGGAGTACTGAGGGTCTCACTTATTTCTATATTGGAAGGGCTCTTGGTGCTTAACTTGCATAAACATTTCTTCATTGTACAGCAAATTGGGCTGGAGCAGATGATATGCCTCGGGCAGTGGTTCCTGCCTCTGCCATTGGAGGAGTTGGGGCCCCTGTCAGTGGCTAGGGCTCGAACTTCTTTTCCGGGTAGACGGACCTATTTCTCCGGAATTTAGAGCATGGGTTGTTCTGGGAAAAGAGGTAGACTCGTGTATCCGAGCCGGAATTAAAGCCTGAGAAGTTGGTCGGGTCTCATTTCCTCTCGTCTTCTCCTGCTTCTGTCTTCTCATATTCTTCCTGCTGTCTTGGATGACTGTTATTCTTGTGTTGGTCTGGGGGTGGCTGCTCAACCCCGTCATCTCACTTTATATGTTTACCATGTAAAATTAAATTATAATAATCAAACTGTATAAAATGTACCTGTGTTGACGAATATTTATTATAGCCTTGGGTATGCTAGAGTGACACCAACATATTGGGTTTTTAGTTAAGGTCTGTCAGCGTGAGTGTTGTCGTATTATTAAGCCGATGATGTATTGGTTCTTTCCATTGGTTCTTTACTTGTATGTATTGATAATGTACATAATACACATTCGACGATACTGGTAAAGTATATAGCTTAGCCTACTTTTGTCATGATCACAAATATATTATACCTTGTTGTTACCTCGGATCCAATGTGGCGTCCAAATAATATGATGACCGATCCCTCTTATTACAGGAATCTATTGTGCCCCTACCCTTCCCTTTCTCCCTACCCACCCCTTACTTCTCCCTACTCTCTTTTACCCTCTCACTCACCGCCCTATACAGCCTCTCCTCTCTATTTATCCCCTCCACTACTCCTCCCTCGCCGCTGCAGTGCTATTGGAGGTATTATGTTCCAAATACCGGTATTAAAACCAAATTTTGTTCCCTGGTTCTGATATTAATGCTGACTTACCTGTAACTCCAACTATGGGACATGGGCGAGTAAAATGTAATCGAAATATATTGTGAAACGTTACTAATAATGTAATGCACAGATTCGATGTAAAAAAAACATTTATATAACCTGTAAGAATGTAGTAACACAAGTGAGGAAACATTTTGCTATAGATTGAACTAAGAAATATGTATGAGCTTATAACAAACAGAAATATTAACCTCGAAAAGTAATGGATCCTGAATAAGGCGAAACATATACACGTTATACTGTGTATTGGTTGTAGTTATTGTAATAGTGAAAATATACAAGTTTATTAACAACAAGGGAGTTACAGCGTACATATATGTTGTTGTTCCCTAAATTAGAGAAACTATATTGTAGAAAAACTTACAGCCGAATATTTGTTTAGTAATTTCGTACTCACTGGCAACAAATACAAAAACTATAATTTTGTTTGGACTAATGAAAGTCTGTGTTGCATTAATTTGAACCTTGTTTTTTGTATTTCATTAAAGTTAACGGTGTGGCAGGTCGAAAATCTTACTTTAATACTCGTTTTCTTCACCATTCTCATTTTAAGTATTTTGACCTTTCAAAAAGATAGTTTCGCTGTAATTGTATCAACATTTGAGTTCGCATAACGCGTGTAGAACCATAGAGGGACACCGCTATGTATTTGATTTTGTGTAACTTGTGTTTCAGCAATTAGTATATCTATTATTTTTCTCTCACTATGGGTGTATGATTCATAAAGTATCTTTCCTATTAATTGTGTTTCAGTGATGAATTTGTTTATTGTTTGTTTCGTACTTCTATCTGTCCTCTCCTTCCTTTCTCTTTCCTCTTAGTATTTTTGAAAGGCAAATAGTAAACAGTTATTCAAGTTTGTTGACGAACTGTTCATATGTGGCTGCTCTGATGGTATTATTAATGGAAGAGAGAGAGAGAGAGAGAGAGAGAGAGAGAGAGAGAGAGAGAGAGAGAGGGGGAGGGGAGAGGATCGCGGAGGTAGTGTGAGAGCTCATCAATACTGCAAATGGTGAGGTGTACTAAAAGAATATTGTGAAGTTTTAAGAAGGATTTGGGGTATAGCCATTTTATAGAGCCGATGAAGAAACCCTAGGAGAGGCGATGTTTTTGTATGCATATTGAGAGACGGTATTAGTTATGTATCGTATACGAAATATGTGTACACTTATTTAATAAACGTATTATGGGATTCAATTAAATAACTAATTAGAAACCATCGTAATATGAACATATGCTGACAAGAACACCCATGCTCTCTCTCTCTCTTACACCCACCCAAGCAAACAATTAAACGTCGCCAAAACAATATAATACGGGTGTAAGGGTTCTGGTCTGACAACAAGTCCACCTCCTTCCCTCTACACTGGCCTCCACCTTGGTCATCGGTGACAGGTGTAAGGGTTCTGGTCTGACAACAAATCCACCTCCTCCCCTCTACACTGGCCTCCACCTTGGTCATCCGTGACAGGTGTAAGGGTTCTGGTCTGACAACAAGTCCACCTCCTCCCCTCTACACTGGCCTCCACCTTGGTCATCCGTGACAGGTGTAAGGGTTCTGGTCGGACAACAAGTCCACCTCCTTCCCTCTACACTGGCCTCCACCTTGGTCATCCGTGACAGGTGTAAGGCTTCTGGTCTGACAAAAAGTCCACCTCCTTCCCTCTACACTGGCCTCCACCTTGGTCATCCGTGACAGGTGTAAGGCTTCTGGTCTGACAACAAGTCCACCTCCTTCCCTCTACACTGGCCTCCACCTTGGTCATCCGTGACAGGTGTAAGGGTTCTGGTCTGACAACAAGTCCACCTCCTTCCCTCTACACTGGCCTCCACCTTGGTCATCCGTGACAGGTGTAAGGGTTTCTGGTCGGACAACAAGTCCACCTCCTTCCCTCTACACTGGCCTCCACCTTGGTCATCCGTGACAGGTGTAAGGGTTCTGGTCTGACAACAAGTCCACCTCCTTCCCTCTACACTGGCCTCCACCTTGGTCATCCGTGACAGGTGTAAGGGTTCTGGTCGGACAACAAGTCCACCTCCTTCCCTCTACACTGGCCTCCACCTTGGTCATCCGTGACAGGTGTAAGGGTTCTGGTCGGACAACAAGTCCACCTCTTTCCCTCTACACTGGCCTCCACCTTGGTCATCCGTGACAGGTGTAAGGGTTCTGGTCGGACAACAAGTCCACCTCCTTCCCTCTACACTGGCCTCCACCTTGGTCATCCGTGACAGGTGTAAGGGTTCTGGTCTTACAACAAGTCCACCTCCTTCCCTCTACACTGGCCTCCACCTTGGTCATCCGGGACAGGTCTAAGGATTCTGGTCTGACAACAAGTCCACCTCCTTCCCTCTACACTGGCCTCCACCTTGGTTATCCGTGACAGGTGTACGGGTTCTGGTCTGAAAACAAGTCCACCTCCTCCTCTCTACACTGGCCTCCACCTTGGTCATCCGTGACATGTGTAAGGGTTCTGGTCTGACAAGTCCACCTCCTTCCCTCTACACTGGCCTCCACCTTGGTCATCCGTGACAGGTGTACGGGTTCTGGTCTGACAACAAGTCCACCTCCTTCCATCTACACTGGCCTCCACCTTGGTCATCCGTGACAGGTGTAAGGGTTCTGGTCTAACAACAAGTCCACCTCCTTCCCTCTACACTGGCCTCCACCTTGGTCATCCGTGACAGGTGTAAAGGTTCCGGTCTGACAACAAGTCCACCTCCTTCCCTCTACACAGGCCTCCACCTTGGTCATCCGTGACAGGTGTAAGGGTTCTGGTCTGACAACAAGTCCACCTTCTTCCCTCTACACTGGCCTCCACCTGGGTCATCCGTGACAGGTGTAAGGCTTCTGGTCTGACAACAAGTCCACCTCCTTCCCTCTACACTGGCCTCCACCTTGGTCTTCCGTGACAGATGTAAGGGTTCTGGTCTGACAACAAGTTCACCTCCTTCCCTCTACACTGGCCTCCACCTTGGTCATCCGTGACAGGTGTAAGGGTTCTGGTCTGACAACAAGTCCACCTCCTTCCCTTTACACTGGCTTCCACCTTGGTCATCTGTGACAGGTGTAAGGATTCCGGTCTGACAACAAGTCCACCTCCTTCCCTCTTACCTACAACTTTGACTCAACTGATTCCATTATAACATATATTTATCTCTCTTTTTGTCCGCTCCATTCTTTGTGAGAAAATACCAGGGACGAGTGTGGAGGAAAGCGAAAGAAAGAGAGAGTGCGAGTGAGTGAGAGTGGGGGCGGTCGAAAAGCTATTGCAAAACTGTACGCAGGAAAACAGAGAAACTGCACTTCCTTTGAAAACAACTTTAGATTACTGATGTTAACTACACAATTTGTAAAACCAATAACATTATGAATTCAACTAACATTGTCACTAACATATTTTGGCTGTATGTCTTGAATAATCACACACACACTTCCAGTAAAAAACTGTTAGGCATACACACGAAAATCTTGATATAAACAAGAAAATGTGCACCAACCCTGACTGGGGAAAACTAAAATATATTTTTTGCAAGTGCAAAGAGAATATAGATTAACCGTGAAGCGGAACAAACATGCTGCAACAGCAATAACAAAGAAAACAAAAAATACATGCTAACAAAGGTAAAATGGTATAGTACTATGTATATATAAATAGCATTATTAAAATACATGATGTAATCAAATGCCAATATGATATCAACACAACTTTACCAGTACCAGTATAGGAAAACCAAGACCAACACAATAAAAGCTGATAAATGAAACTAGGGTTGTTTAGGTCAATTTAGGACTTTAATTTAACACTGTTTTATCTGGACCTGTTTTTAGTTAGCTCTGTTCAAGATATACAAAGTATAGACAACAGAACAAATAACAATACACTACTGATCCTCAATAAGCTATGTACGGGTTGAAGGGTTAGAACTGGGAAAGGAAGGTTTGGAAATGAAAAGCTACTCTGACATGGAGGATTATCACAGCTGTAGAGTTTCAACTCCAAAGACGTGTGGGAAAAAACATATTATGGGTTGATATGACTTAATGGCTGAAATAATTTGTTGGATGAAATGGTTAACTGGTTAAATGGTTACACTGTGTTAAAAGGTTTGCTGATCTAAATGGTTTACTAATTACATTATTTTTACTGGTAGATATGGTATGCTGGTCGAGTTGCTCGGGTACCACTTCTCTCTTGTGGTTGCTTTGGACCAGAGACAGAAGCAGCTCGGGTAGCAACTGAACCGTTCACTCAGTATTGGTATTCAGAGGATATGGACCGTGAACAGAAAAGCTGTCAATGTTTTATGGGGATCTGTGGGTAAGAGGAGAGGGCGGAGAAAGGAAACACAAATTGGGTAGCTGAGAAAGGGTTTTGGAAGGATAAGGAAAGGGGGTAACGAGGAAATATAGTTTAAAGATTGTAAGTTGGGAGGGGGTGATTTCTGAAAGGAATTATATTTGTAAAAAGTTAAATGAAAGACAAATAGTTCAGGAAAGAGGAATAAAGAAATAGTTCGAAAAGGTAGAGAAAAGGAGAGTAGAGAGGGAAAGTTCAGAGAGATGTGAAGAAGGACGTCCGGGGAGGTTGACAATGCCATGGTTGGTTTATGAAAAAGGCATATCAATGGTTTAGGCAAGATATATATTGAACACTATATTTGGCACTTGAGAAGGATCTTTTGAAGGATAAGGAAAGAGGGGGACAAGAGAAAAACGGTCATAGAGGGTAAGAAGGTGATGAATGGAAGGAATTATATAAATATTAATAGCATAGAGGTAAAGGGAAAATGAATAAATACCATTGAAATGTTGGTTAAGGAGCTTTGAACAGATAAGGAAAAAACAGTTCATGGGAATGAGGGAAGGATGTCTAGGAGAGTTGATGTAATCCTTTATTGAAAGAAAGGGGAATGATGCATATATAAAGTTGGCTACGGAAAATAAAATGCAAAAGGATAAGGTAAAGGAGAAATATTAGAAAGGGTTCGGGAGAGTCTGTGAGGGTTATCAGTAGGGCTTAAAGAATGGGAGATGATTACTATAAGGAAGAGGACTAAAAGTTGGGTAGTTAACCGAGCAAATTATTTGAGTAGATACAGAAATATAGACACGACAAAAGATAATACAGAAACATATATATATATATATATATATATATATATATATATATATTGGATGCCTGGGTGGATTTGTTTATTGAAATTATATTTGAAGGGAACAGAATATATTTGAACAAACATAAATACAGTGGATAAGAGTCAGGGAGGTAACGAGGAAATATTGGAGGGATAAATATCATGATTTATAGAAAATGGGAGTATTGCTCTAGGGAAGAGAACTATGGAAAAGCAAGGCACATTAGACGAAGTATGAAAGGATAATGAAATATTATTGACAGACCAAAGTTTACGACTAGGAAGAGTGCGACGTCTTGGAGCGATATTATGAGGGTTTGTGGAAGGCAAGCAGATTGTGAATAGTGATTGCAATAGCTAAGTAAAAGGAATAACATTCAGAGTAAACAGTTGTGAAGAGAGGTGGGGCAGTGGGTGGCTAATATTATTTGGAGAACAAAAAATAGAACAGGTAAAATGAGGACATTGGAGGCATTTGTTACAAAATATATGACAGCACGGACATAAGTTCATATATAAGCGATACTAACATCACGATGGAGAGATTACATTATATGCCCGAGAGGAAAGCAAGTCGGAACTAACGATGATATGCGAGACGAAAGAATCAGACGAACAGCGAGTCTTCCTATGTTATGAAAAGAACAATATCATTATTCCGTACAACAATGATAACAGCAGTATTAAATTAAAGTGTATCGTGAAACATTCCACCAAGGCGATGAACAAAGTTAAAATGCATGCGAGAGAATAGGTACATATCCATTACAAAAGAGAAATTGTATTCTCCATCTTTCTTCTATTCAACAGCTGAGCCCTGGAATTCTCTCTCAGAATCAGTCATTCCCTCTTCCTATGACTTAAATTGCTTCAAACTCCGTGCCCGAATTCTAGAACAAGGCTTGAGACCGACTTGAGTCTTGAGTCGGACTTGAGATGAGCTTTAAAAAAAAAAATTATATGCTAAACCGAGTCTCGAGATTATCTAAGACTGAACCAACGCCTCTGAGCTTAAGCCAACTCCGAGTAGGACTGAGACAGACTTGAGAGTGGGCGACGCACGATGGAGTTTGACAGAGATAGAGTTGATAGACGATTTCGTCAATTAGAAACTTAAACCTGCTTGTAAAAAGGCCAACAATTAGTGGACAGGCAGAATCCCATGACAAGTTCAAGAGAAGGTACAAGTTCACAAAGAGGAACTTTTTGGACATAGTGAAAGGTCGAGTTGCCCGAATCGGCCTCATTTGTTGTTTCTAGGAGACTTATTTTTATATATAATAATATATTATAATCATGCTCAATCTCTCAAGTGATTAAATGTATCTTATATCGGTTATTAAAATCAACTTACAATTATAATTTGCAACAGTAAACTATTTATTATAACTAAAAATGAGTAGTAGCTTCGTTAGTGTAATGGTTAGCCTAATACTTCCTTCAATATTACAAATTATGTATTGTATATGCATTGTAATCTTGATAAAATACCATATATAAGCATAAAGCTATAGGTAACAGGTTCGGTTAATGCGACGTGCTAAATAGTATTCTTTAACCCTTCTTTGCCGGCGCCCGGCTATTGTCGAATTAATAAAATGGGGCCTATGGGCGGGGCCCGGCTATTGTCGAATGCAATTTTGAGCACGTAATGTGCTCTACAAAGGAGTACAAAGGAGTACAAAGGAAATCAAGCAACAACAGGTCTAGTGACCCTTCTAGGCTGCTTGTCCTCCAAAATACTGAGGATCAATTGTCCAAACAGTGGTTTAGAGTGGGTAAGGGAACATTGGAAAGGGAACTACTGCCCTAGAACTAATGTCCGTGGCAGGATTAGGAAGTTAGTAGGGGACAGAGGGGTTAGTAACTGAGGGGGGGATAAAATAAAGTTATTACTTTAGAAACGCAGTCAGTCGCGGGTTTGAAGCGAGATATTTGTCTAAGCGGAGTTTAAATGAATCAACGGTGCTACAGTCTATAACGTCTCGGGGAAGCCCATTCCACAAGTTGACAACTCGATTGAAGAAGAAATTCTTAGATTCGTGTGAGTTAAAAGATTTACCAATAATTTGGCAACCGTTTCCCCGTGTGTAATTAGATTGGTCGATAGTGAAGTACTTACTACAGTTCATATTGTCGATGCCTTTGATGAATTTGAACACTTGAATTAAGTCACCTCTTAACCCGTATAGCCCCAGCGACGCGCCTGACGCGTCGGCGATGTATGTAACGCACAGCCCCAGAGACGCGCCTGGCGCGTCACCCTAATTGCGCCGACCGTAACCTCAGGTGTAGCCACTCAAGAGGGCTCAGATTTGTATGGGAACTGTGTACGTATCCCACGCAACCGTGCCGATGTTTGAAAACTCTCAAAGTCCACGTGCGTGCGCGCGAGCGCGCAATAACCTGGTTTTTTGGGATAATTGCCTTCAATTTTTTACTCTTGTAAAATCCATTTTCGGGGGCTCTGTAGGACCATTTGTTAAGCTTTTTGAGCGGTTTTTCGTGGTTTTTCCTTCATTCCTAACCCATTCGCTATTGTTTCTGGAATAAAACAATTTTTTGAAAACCGGCTGGGTTCTGGTGCGCAAACATTACAAAACTAGCAGGGGCTCCACGGGTTAATCTGCGCTGGGTTAAAGGAAATAGATTTAATTCTCTAAGACGCCCTTCGTATGGTTTGTTCTTTAGGCTAGGTATCATTTTGATAACTCTACGTTGAACTCGTTCTAGCTTGTTTATATCTTTTTGGTAATAAGGGCACCAGGATTGAACGCAGTATTCCAGAAGAGGGCGGACTAAGGAATTGTAAAGGGTTAGGATAACTTTTTTGGATTTATGCTCAAATGACCTGCCTATAAAGCCCATAATTTTGTTTGCCTTCTTAACAACTTCTGAACATTGTTGACTCGGTTTTAGGTTACTCGATATTGTTACTCCCAGATCGGTTTCTCTGTTTACATTCTTAAGCTGAGTGCCATTCATCGAATAGTTTGCTTTCTCATTTAGGTATCGATGTAGTACTTTACATTTATCCGCATTGAAACTCATTTGCCAAATTTGGGCCCAACATGACAATTTATCTAGATTGTGTTGCATATCGTCAACTTGTTCTTTTGAGAGTACGCTATTTGCAATTTTTGTATCGTCAGCAAATTTTGAGATTGTACAGGTGAGACCCTCATCTATGTCGTTGATGTAAATTAGAAAGAGAATTGGTCCTAGTACCGATCCCTGGGGTACCCCGATACTTACATTGGTCCATTTAGATGCCTTACCGTTTATGACTACTCTTTGCTTTCTGTCGCTGAGCCAATTTTCTATCTATTTCACCACACCGTCTTGTATTCCATGCGCTTTTAGTTTTAGCAGTAAACGTTTGTAGGGAACTTTGTCAAAGGCCTTTTGAAAATCAAGGTATATAATATCTACAGCTTTACTCTCATCGTAGAGGTTGAAGATATCGTGGAAGAAGTCTAAGAGGTTTGTTAAACAGGAACGTTTTTTACGATAGCCGTGTTGACTATCTTTAGGTAAGTTATTTGCCTCTAAGTGATTTACGAGTCTGGCTCTTATGACCGTTTCTAGCATTTTACATACAATTGAGGTTAAGCTAATTGGACGATAGTTACTGGGTAGGGATTTGCTGCCTTTTTTGAATATCGGTGTTACGTTGGCTAGCTTCCACTGATCAGGCATAGTCCCAGACTGCAAGGATTCATTGAATAGTAATGTCAGTGGTTTGGGGAGAGCTCATCCTTAGCTTCCTTTAGAACTCTAGGCGAGATTGTATCAGGTCCAGGCGTTTTATTTACCTTGAGTTAATCTAAACAATTCAATAATTCTCTCTCTGTAACGGTGATATTGCTTAGAACATCTGAATTATCAATCTGAATCGGCGATGGTGTAGGGATATCACTGAGGTCTTCGGTTGTAAAAACTGATGCAAAGAAGGTATTGAGGGCATTACTCATGTGTACTTCGTCTTTGGTGTATTCTCCATTTTCATCGACTAACGGTCCAACAGTTGAAGTAACTACTTTTTTCTTTCTGATATAACTATAGAATTCTTTCCGGTTTGTTTTACTTTGATTCGCAACATGTAACTCCAGGGTCTTTTTACTTTGCTTAATTAACTTTTTGGCTTTGCGTCGTAGCTCTACAAATTTCAGCCGTTCTTCGTCATTTTGTGAGGATTTTAATCTATCATTAGCAAATTTTTTAGCAAGCAGACAGTTTGAAATATCTTTATTCCACCAGTTGGGCTTATCATTATGGCCTATACGCCGTATTTTCGAAGGTATGCAGTCTTGCACTGCATTAAGGTAAGTGGTTGTGAAACACTCCCAAGATTTATTTATGTCGTTATTGTTAGTCAGAAAGCTCCAGTCAGTTTCTCTAAGCTTTGATTTAAGTTTATGAAAATTTGCTTTCCTGAAAATTAGGGACTTTCTCAATGCTGCTATTTGATTTGTTACTAGTAAACTTTAAAGTGAAAGTTATCGTACGATGGTCGCTGTTACGGAATTCATCACCAACATTGAAATTCTCTATTAATTCTTCTTTTGTTGCGAGTACAAGGTCAAGCACATTATTACCACGGGTCGGAGATTGTACAAATTGAAAAAGTGAACTCTCTTGCAAGTTAGCATAGAGGTCGTGTCCAGAGTGTGAAGTAAGAATATTGCCCCATTTAGTCACGGGTAAATTGAAATCGCCAAGAATTACGGTATCTTGTATGTTAGTTATTTCTGCAATTTGTTCATAAATTTCACTGTCAGTTTGCACTGATTGAGATGGGGGTCTGTATAATAAAGCTAGTGTTATTTTAGTTCCTCGTTTATTATTTAATAGTACGTAAGATATGTCTATATTCGCAATTTGAGGTTTTGACATTAAGATGGGATTAAGACTTTCCTTTATAAAAAACAGAACTCCTCCTCCATTTCTATTGATCCGACTTTTCTCAAACATTGTATAACCAGGAAGCGTATATTCGGCTAAAAAGTCTCTGTCTTCCGTATTTAACCAAGATTCTGTAATGCCGATTATATCATAATGTTCTGTAAACACGATTTCCTCTAGATCTGAAAATTTATTGCGTATGCTACGAGCATTTACATAAAACACCTTAAGAGTATTAGAGTTGGATGTTACTGATTGTGCATTGTCTGAATTTTCAGTTCGTATTTGACTTACACTACCCTGTCTGGGGTCTGGTTGACCCCGATTTTTGAACGGAAATCCTTGACTGCATCGTTCAGCAGACGACCAAGAGGTGCAGCTCCTATTTCATTGAGATGTACACCATCTCCTGAAAACAAAGATTTATCATAGTAAAAATGATCCCACGTGTCGACAAAGCCGATGTCCTCCTCCCTGCAGAGTTTGGCTAGTCGGCGATTTGTACTGGTAGATATGTTGTAGAATCGGTTTTCTACATCAATCCGGGGAACAATTCCTGAAATTAAGATTCTATTAGATTTTTCCTTGAAGGACCTGATCAGCCGCCGGTACTTGCAAAGTAGTTCCTCTGACCGCGTCCGTTGGACATCGTTAGATCCAACGTGGATGACGTACGTAGTGCTTGCGGGGGCGAGCCTGGAAACCTTTTCCACAGCCGCAACAATGTCGTCCACGCCGCCACCTAGGATACAGAAGGTCACGGACCGACCACTAAACATTCGGGCACCATTCGGGGAAATTTTAGTGCAGCGGTAAAATTTTGACCCCTCCCCCGAACCAAACCGACCAAGCCAGAATGAGGGAGAACATTGCCATAATATACCCAATCCGCTATGCGAACGCTGTCAGAACGCTATTCGGGTAGCGTTCGGGCTCCAGTTCAGCTGTATGTGAAGGGCCCTGAAGCCACTTGAGACGAGTCCATTCAGTCTTCACTCTCGCTTACTTCTTGGGTTTATAATTTCTATATTTCGCTTGTATTTATGTTATGATATATACGTTAGTATTGTGTTTCCTATCCTATTTAATAGCTCTTTAGATTCGGATAGCACTGTAATAATTAATCATTAAAATTACCTAAGTATATCTAGTTTAAAGAATAATAAGGAACAATATATACTGTATAATTATATAATAAATAAATTATGAGGGTACTGATAAGATAGCCAATTGTGAGTGTGTTGCTGCATCCACCGACTTTCACTTTTACCGACAGACGTGGGTAAATGTCGCTTGTTTTAGGTAATAGCGAGCAATGTAGTCATACTTACCTTGGTTTTTATATATGCTCAGCTTTATCATAAGGATTGGGATGTATTAATAGCATGACGGAAGCTAAAACGGTCGAATTAAGACCAACTAATTTCGAAGTGAGAACGAAAGAGTGTACAGGCTACGTGAGATAGTGCCATTAAAATCTATGCTACGAGCAACTCTGTTCCTACACCAACCTTGTATTAGGTGTCGTACAAATCATCGGTAGTGGTGACAAAAGTCACCCATATGGCAAAAATTTGGGCATGTGTAGCCTCCCCTTAAATTACTTTGTAACCGTTCAGACTTGAGCTCGACTTCAGAAGAAAGTTTCGACTTGAGTCTAACTTAATGGAATCGCGTCTTAAGCCATGACTATGAATATGGCAAAGTCATGATTGGTAAGTCCGACTTGAGTAAGTCCAACATCCAGACTTGAGTCGGTCTTAACCCTTATTTAGCGGGTGGTAAGGTATTTTACACTGTACCGCTCAGCGGGCATAATCCCGAAATATTCGCTCAATTTCACTCGCCCTAGCGCTGTTACTCTGGCTCCAATGCGAACGAAACGATCATTTTTGGAAAGAGCAACTCTTCGTCTCCCCATATAAGTCTATGAATGGATGTTATGAATGAGTGTGGAGGGTGGGAAGAGGTGAGGAAGAGGAGGTACTTTTTGGTCTATTTCCCGGGCGCGTTCGGATGCGTTCGCTTTGGCCTGACTTCGGCCTCTCGCGCGTCTACTATTCCTTCGGTAATCGGTCTTATTTTTCTCTTATTTCTCCTTATTTCTGTATTCTCTGTATTCTCTCTCTCTCTCTCTCTCTCTTTCTTTCTCTCTCTCACTCTGTCTGTCTCTCTCTCTCTCTCTCTCGCTCTCTCTCTCTCTCGCTCCCTTTCTCTCTTCCTCATCCGTATATGTAATTCTCATTATTATTTTCTCTAACTAATCCCTCTATTTCATTTATTTGCTTGTAATATTTCTGTATTATTATATCTTGTTCACTCTTTCTTCAGTTCAGTTTCTGTATTCTCTCTTTCTCTTCTCATCCGTATATGTAATTCTCATTATCATTTTCTCTAACTAATCCCTCTATTTCATTTATTTGCTCGTAATATTTCTGTATTATTATATCTTTTTCACTCTTTCTTCAGTTCAGTTTCTGTATTCTCTCTTTCTCTTCTCATCCGTATATGTAATTCTCATTATTATTTTCTCTAACTAATCCCTCTATTTCATTTATTTGCTTGTAATATTTCTGTATTATATCTTTTTCACTCTTTCTTCAGTTCAGTTTCTGCATTCTCTCTCTCTCTCTCTCTCTCGCTTGCTTTGCAGGTTTTTGTTTTTGTTTTATATATAATATTATTTCACAACACATTTCCAAATCACCCTATGGGGTAGTGTTGAAGACTCATTTTTTGTTTGTGGTGTTCCCAGGAGGTGTGATTGAGGTAGGCAAAAGGCAGTTATGTGATTGAGGTAGGGAAAAGGCAGAACTGCCTATAGCGAGTGTATGAATGGGATTGAGGTAGACAAAAGGCAGAACTGCCTATAGCGAGTGTATGAATGTGATTGAGGTAGACAAAAGGCAGAACTGCCTATAGCGAGTGTATGAATGTATGTATGAATGAATGACATGGATGTATGAGGTGGACCAAGAACCAGATGGATGGATGAAATTCGAAACTTTGATAGACGTATATATCACGGTATACGGTAGAAGTAATTCCTTACAATGTACCGTACATCGTGATATATACGCCTATCAAATGATTGCAATCAATATACGGTATATATATAAATATATATAATATATATATATATATAATATATATATATATATATATATATACAGTATATATTATATATAATATATATATATATATATATATATATACTGTATATTGGTGTATATTGATTGCAATCATTTGATAGGCGTATATATCACGGTGTATATATATATATATATATATATACCGTATATTGATTGCAATCATTTGATAGGCGTATATATCACGATGTACGGTACATTGTAAGGAATTACTTCTACCGTATACCGTGATATATACGTCTATCAAAGTTTCGAATCTCATCTATCCATCTGGTTCTTGGTCCACCTCATACATCCATGTCATTCATTCATACATACATTCATACACTCGCTATAGACAGTTCTGCCTTTTGTCTACCTCAATCACATTCATACACTCGCTATAGGCAGTTCTGCCTTTTGTCTACCTCAATCCCATTCATACACTCGCTATAGGCAGTTCTGCCTTTTCCCTACCTCAATCACATAACTGCCTTTTGCCTACCTTACCGTAAGAAATTTACTGAACGCCTGCAAATAATACGCTAAAAAAATGCTTGCAATCAAAATTTCAAACAAATTGAAGGTCACATGCAATTATATATGTATAGGTAGACCCAGAGAGGAAGAGACAAGAGAGAGAGAGAGAGTGTCGTGATAATAACAATGTTACATATGTATCGTATATATGAAAAAATAATATATACGGTAGGCCTACATATGTTCCCCACAATCATATAATGCCAAGCACAAATATTCAATCTTTCGTTGTTTGTATTACCGTAAGAAATTTACTGATCACCTGCAAATAATACGCTATAAAATGCTTGCAATCTCTCTATTTTCTCTAATCTCTCTCACGCCTCCTGTCTCTCTCTCTCTCTCTGGCTCGCTCGCTTTCCCTCTTCCTCATCCGTATATGTATTTCTCATTATTATTTTCTCTAACTAATCCGTCTATTTCATTTATTTGCTTGTAATATTTCTGTATTATTATATTTGTTTCACTCTCTTTCTTCAGTTCAGTTTCTGTATTCTCTCTCTCTCTCTTTCTCTTCCTCATCCGTATATGTAATTCTCATTATTATTTTCTATAATCCCTTTCTTTATATGCTTGTAAAAATTTCTGTATTATTATATCTTTTTCACTCTTTCTTCAGTTCAGTTTCTGCATTGTCTCTCTCTCTCTCTCTCTCTCTCTCTCTGTTTCGCTTGCTTTGCAGGAATTTTGTTTTTGTTTTATATATAATATATAATAATTTACTGATCATTACTTACTATATCGTATAAACAATAGTAGGTAGCCAACTTACCATAATACCGATACACCAAACCGATACGCATGCGGTTATGTTTATCACCTGTTTACTAAAGTGCCACCATAATCGATTTTCTTCAGCCGAATGGAGCGGGAGGGTTACCAATTGAAGTTAAATCCGCTAGCATATATTGTTAGATGTAAGACATGATAAATACCACTAGAAATATGAATTGGCAAAATCCATATAATATCACTTCGAAATTGTTCTGAAATTTCAAAACAAAACCGCTAGTGTAAGTCATTGCTGCTAGATCGAAGTAAAGGTCTCTAGATCTAGCGGAAGTCGCTATACGTATTGGCAGTACTGCACACTGCCGACTGCGATACGTTGTTGACATTGTTGTTGATGTTCCAGTGGAGGGATGAACAAAATATTTTCCTTGTCCAATAATAGCTATTTCATAGTCCCACAGGACTTATTTTGATATATTTATCAAATTTACTGAACGCCAGCAAATGATATGCTATCAAATGCTTGCAATCAAACTCTCAAGCACTTTCAATGTCACATGCAATTATAAAGTATATATAGGTAGACCCAGTTGGGATTACACACACAGAAAGAGAGTGTTGTGATAATAATACAATGTTACAAATGTATCATATATATGACAAAAATATATCCGGTAGGCCTACATCTGTTCCCCACAATCATATAATGCCAAGCACAAATATTAAATTTTTCGTTGTTTGTATTACCGTAAGAAATTTACTGAACGCCTGCAAAATACGCTAAAATGCTTGCAATCAAACTCTCAAGCAATTTCAATGTCACATGCAATTATAAAAAGGTATATTGTAGACCACAATCTTCGCCAAGCTTCGTTGTTGCTTATATTATCGTGAGAAATGTACCGTATACCCTGGTTATCGTGAGAAACTTACCGAACGCCTGCAAATAATACGCTATAAAATGCAAAGGACATTTCTTGTAGAGTGCAATTTTGAGGACGTAATGTGCTCTGAGAGAGAGCGGAGCGGTGATTAGAGCATAATGTACCTCCTGACCGCTCGTCACAGCCGCCGTGGACCTACTACAGGAATTATATAAGGAAATTACCGTAGTTTAGGGTTTTGCACTCGTGTTGCACGATCGTTGAAAGACAACCAATGATCGTAGAAGGATGGTTCGGGTGTCATTGGAAAGCTCAATTTACGCCCTTTCAGGGATACATACTTGTATTACGCTCTGGGTCTTGTTTATGCATGAAACAGAGCACGAAACAACCCCATTTAGGGTAAAAAAAAACCCCGCTGGGCGGCACAGGGAAATATACTCCACCACCCGCTCGTAAGGTGATAAAATGCTTGCAATCAAACTTTCAAGCAATTATAAAATATAAATTGTACTTACCAACACCCACACCAGTATATTCTTCGTCAGGAACGTCTTCAATGGTCAACGGTCTGTCCAACATCAACCTCAACATCAACCCCACGCAAATTATGCTTGGGATGAAAGCCTATGATCGGGTTATTTTCGTCTTCCGAGTCATCCACACTACCAAAACTCTCACCCAGACATTCGACGGTTTCATCCAACAGCTTATTAGAAAGTTCTGAAGAGTTCAGCATGATATCTAGTTCCTGGGTGGTAAGCCGGGCGTGGTTAGTAGGTTGGCGCGACGCACTAGGGATGGCGGCCACCGAATCGAACACGGGCAAATCTTGACCTTCCATTATGGCTGCTTGAGGGTCACTGAGTCACGGTCACGCAGTGGGGATATGTGAGTGGGCCCTTGTAGTATACCGCCTGACCACCAGGTTCCGCTTTCCACCTAAATTAGGGTGGGAATACACCCACGGACTTAAGTCCGACCCCGCCATTTAGTCCAATTATCTCGTACCGGACTTAAGTCCGACCCCGCTAATAAAGGGTTAAGACCGATTTTCAAGTCGGTGTCAAGCCTCGTTCTAGAATTCAGACATTTTGGCTCGAACCCTCCTTGATTTTGGCCCTGTCACTCATTCAACTCTGGGGGACGCATTAGCTACAGGCAGTTCTGCTTTTTGTCTCCTTCACTCATATAGACAAAAAAATACGAGAATTGTTGAAGCAAGTATTCAGTAAAAATATACAAAACAAATATTGGACTGTAAAATATTATAAGCAGTTAGTCGAAATTTCTGTAGCTGACACATGCTTTGGTGTATGCATACTGTTGTTTTATATATTTTAAAATCAC
>CM064529.1:31620418-31697730 GCA_032716605.1 Paralithodes platypus
TTACATTTAAGAGAGAGGGAGAGAGAGAGAGAGGGGGGCGGGTGGTAGAGCAATAGAGGCGGAGGGGGAGAAAGGTATTCAGGCAAATACAACTGCGATAATCATGTTTGTATTGCAAGATTTGCCTGTTGAGAGCAAAACAAGAGGGTCTAATAGGGAGAAACAAATTAATTAACATGAGTTAATGAAGATTCTTGAGAGAGAGAGAGATACTTTAAATATTCCCAGATGCTCCGAGTGTTGGATATTGGTATACCCGTGTACTTTATTTTATTTTAATACATATTATTTTGTCGTTCAAGTATTTGTTGTTTATTGCTACATGGCCATCCCTCTGTTTTTCCCTACGGTTCCCTGGTGATATGTTTTATCCATACTGGTTCAACTGTTGCTACTATGTTTTATCCATACTGGTTCAACTGTTGCTGATATGTTTTATCCATACTGGTTCAACTGTTGATACTATGTTTTATCCATACTGGTTCAACTGTTGATACTATGTTTTATCCATACTGGTTCAACTGTTGCCACTATGTTTTATCCATACTGGTTCAACTGTTGCTGATATGTTTTATCCATACTGGTTCAACTGTTGCTACTATGTTTTATCCATACTGGTTCAACTGTTGCTACTATGTTTTATCCATACTGGTTCAACTGTTGCTACTATGTTTTATCCATCCTGGTTCAACTGTTGCTACTATGTTTTATCTATACTGGTTCAACTGTTGCTACTATGTTTTATCCATACTGGTTCAAACGGTTGCTACTATGTTTTATCCATACTGGTTCAACTGTTGCTACTATGTTTTATCCATACTGGTTCAACTGTTGCTACTATGTTTTATCCATACTGGTTCAACTGTTGCTACTATGTTTTATCCATACTGGTTCAACTGTTGCTACTATGTTTTATCCATACTGGTTCAACTGTTGCTACCGTACTGTTTTATCCATACTGGTTCAACTGTTGCTACTATGTTTTATCCATCTGGTTCAACTGTTGCTACTATGTTTTATCCATACTGGTTCAACTGTTGCTACTATGTTTTATCCATACTGGTTCAACTGTTGCTACTATGTTTTATCCATACTGGTTCAACTGTTGCTGAAATGTTTTATCCATCCTGGTTCAACTGTTGCTACTATGTTTTATCCATACTGGTTCAACTGTTGCTACTATGTTTTATCCATACTGGTTCAACTGTTGCTACTATGTTTTATCCATACTGGTTGAACTGTTGCTGATATGTTTTATCCATACTGGTTCAACTGTTGCTACTATGTTTTATCCATACTGGTTCAACTGTTGCTACTATGTTTTATCCATACTGGTTCAACTGTTGCTACTATGTTTATTCCATGCTGGTTCAACTGTTGCTACTATGTTTTATCCATACTGGTTCAACTGTTGCTACTATGTTTTTCCTACTTCTTGGTCCTTTTTATAACTTTCATATGTTCATCCATATTATTGTTCTCTTCTTGGGAATCTTTAAATTTGTATTATTATTTTTTGTCTTACTTCATACCAATGTCCTTATATAAATATACTGTATATTTCGATCGTAGTTGCTTCTACTCGGTTATTCCGTTTACCATTTCCTCTCTTTCTCGAGCGCATACACGCACTCCACACGCACACGCACGCACGCACACACACGCACGCACGCACGCACGCACGCACGCACGCACGCACGCACGCACGCACGCACGCACGCACGCACGCACGCACGCACGCACGCACGCACGCAACACACACACACACACACACACACACACACACACACACACACACACACACACACACACACACACACACACATACCACACACACACAACACACACACACACACACACACACACACACACACACACACACACACACACACACACACACACACACACACACACACACACACACACTCTTTTGTGGTACAAATGGAGATGAGGTGCGGCTGCTGCAGGGTACTTCAGTCCACAGTAAAGAGACAGAGCGAGAGAAAGAGAGAAGCGACAAAGTTCGTGAATGTGGAAAACATTGGAAAGAGATATAAGGAGAAAGGAATTTGTGTATTAGGAAATATAATATGTGAGAGAGAGAGAGAGAGAGAGAGAGAGAGAGAGAGAGAGAGAGAGAGAGAGAGAGAGAGAGAGAGAGAGAGAGAGAGATAATATGTAGTATAAGGGAACCTTTGAACCAATCTGGTTAAATTTGAATATCTAAACTTACCTTCGATAGGCAAGGAAGAATGTGTGTTTGTGAGGGTAGGGTTTATATGTGGGTTGTGGTGGTGGTGGTTGTTGGAATCATCAGTTTCCCATACACCATTCGTTCACATTTCAATTATCTCTATTACCCAATTTCGATATAATAACTTAATTAATAGATAAAATACTTCACTTTCCTACAATTGATATGGTTTACTTAACAATATTATTAAAATTTATATTATACGTTACCTAAATTATGCCCTAATGCATGTATTACGATATTTTCACGATTACAATAATATAATTTAGCCAACTAAATCATCTTTCCTCAAAATTTTCACCCGACATATGCATTTCATATCAGTAAGGAAAATATGAACATTTTAGCTACAACTCTCTCTCTCTCTCCATTCTTCCATCACTTCCTCTTGCTCTCCTCCTGTCTGCCTCACTTAAATGTATGTAGCTATTTTGACTCCCGAACCACCTTGCATAACTTTATGTTCACCCATCCTTAAATCTCTCTCTTCTCCTCCTCCTCCCAACTCATAATGCCTTCCTCTTCCTACTAATGCTCCTGGTTTTCAGCTTTCTTTTGTTTTTCTCTTCATCCCACTGTCAGTTAAATTCCTGTTCCTTCTACTCATCTGTCTCCTTCTCAATTTATTCTGAGTGTTTTCCTCTTCCTGATGTTACTTTGCATTTTAATGTTTTTCTCTCATCAATCATATTTCTTCTACTTCCTCCTCCTCCTCCTCCTATTAAACAACCTTTATGAAATTAAACTGTATTATGTCAGTCAGTCATACAGACAGATCAACAGGAAGGAGATTGTGTCTCATGTCTTCTATTTCTGGAATCTGTATACTGTATGCATATATCTGACGTTAGGCTGATACTGCCAGCCTCTCTCTATCTATCTATGTATCTATCTATCCGTCTATCTATCTATCGATCTCTCACCAAGCTCCTTGAGAACCAATAAACGTTAAGCCTGGTGACAATATCCCAACACAGTAACTTGGCCACATATGTTGCTGGTCCGCCTTATGTCTACCCTGACCCATCGTGGTTGTCAAATTCAAATTCACGACCCGATGTTCTGGTTTATTTTCTACATATATCCTGCCAGCCCTCTCATTTCCCCGCCAAACACTGTGGTTTAGATGCCATAAATTGGTGGAATAAACAACGTAATGGCCCTTTAACGTCGACCTCCCCCACCCCACCCTCAACATACACACACATACTGTCTTCCTACCGCATGTCTGGAAGTACACGGGAAGAGCTGGATGTGTGCTTAAAATTGTGCCCAGTATTTGTTTTATGTTGTGATCATTAACACCTAATATATTATCTGACGCCGTGATCCCCGAAGGGGTGGCCACGAACGAACCGCCCCCATGCACCTATGTACCCAGTCAGTCGATGCCCCTCCTCCCAACCAGCACCACCTTCATCCATATACTCCGTCACTCCATCCTTCCACCTCTCTTTCTGTTTACCTCTCCCTCTCTGTCGTTCCACCTCGCTCTCGTACACCCTCCTAGTCATTATCTCGTTTCCCCCCTACGTTTCCATATGGCCAAACCATCTAACGGTGTTCCTTTTCACACTTTTGCAGCACTTCTACCTCCACACCAACACCTCCTTCTTACTTTCCTCATTCGTCTGGCTATCCCTCCATGTTACACTCACACACACTTCTCCAGTAACTCCGGTTCACACGACCCGTCTCACTTCTTGGTCGTATTCTCTTCTCCAACGGCCATGCTTTCCGCTTCCAGTAAGCCAATGTCGGGATTACCACACTGTCATGCAAGGACTTCTTCACTTACATACTGACCACCCTATTTTCTTGTTACTACTCGGGCTTTCAGCATTCCTGACAACCCTCTTCCCCTGTTTGCCACCCTCTCTCTGTCCCCCACCTCTTTCAGCCCAACTCGTCCCCCGCTCTTCTTCATCCATAGTCCCATCTTTACTCCACACACTGGCCCATATACTTAAATGAGCTGACAATCTCCATAGCCTTGACCAGTCAACTTCACCGTCAACACTCTGTGGCTTCACCCCTTTTCGAAGACCAGTAACCTTGCTCTTCCCCCGCATTTACCGTCAGATTCAGTTTCTGCACAATGTCCTCCAAACATCTTTACCAGACCCCTGCAACTCCCAATTCATTATCGCTCATTCAGAACTGTATCATCAGCATACAGCAGTACAGGTAAGCTTCTCCACTCATTTCCCTCCCTTATCAGCGATACAACCAACATCCACTGCTCCGTCCTTGTATTTCTTTCATAACTCCCCGATATACACAGTAAACAAACCATGGGGAACAATCACACACCCCTGTTTCAACCCAAGCATGCAGGTCAAAGAACTCGCTCTGGCTCATTCTCCACACGTACGGCTGCCCTTTGCAGACCCTCATACATATGCTCTTCACTGCTTTCAGCAACGTTGCCATCTAGTCCGTACTATTCAAAGTACTTTGCACATAAAACCTTCTCTATCCACTTCTGTCATAAGACCGCTTCTCCACGTCCACAAAAGGCAACATACAGCATTTGTGTTGCTTCTCCAGATATTTCTCCACAACACAAATTCAGGGTAAAAATCTGATCTACACCATCCTCTTCCCATTCCTAAACCCGCCCTGCTCGTCACCTATCCATTTCTAAAATCCTGCCTTCATAAACTTTGTGGGTCGTGAGCCAGTTTCGCGGGGGGGGCTGGGCCCTGCATTCGAATAAGCCACATAAACAACAGAGTGGGTCATGAGCCAAATTACCGATGGCCTGTTTGCTTTAATATCCTTCAGTTAATATTAACACAGGAGTCAAAATGGAGGAATAAAAGGGATGCAAGTTAATAAGTATGCCACAAATTAACATTCATAAGCCATGATTGTAATTGAAAGGAAATAGTTACATGTTAGAGGTCAATCATTATTATAGAAGTTTTATATATTCCACTCGTATAGTATTTTAAGATGATTTTCTTCTTACAGTTGTCTACGTATTTAAGCGTGGGACTGGACAATCTTTAAAGTGATATTTCACTGTGACCTTTCCTGGTGGGTTTTCGTGATGTCAAACTTTTACTATAACCTTAGCTTCAACACTCTTGAGCTCTCCATGCCCTGATCGTGTGACTGGAAGGAGTGTTTGGAATAGTTCCTTCAGCTCCGTAGGGTAGTATAATGAGACGGTGAGAGGTAGGTGGAGTGGAAGGTTTTGAGGTTAGTTAGAATCAGGCCTCTCTCATGTGACAAGAGGTCTGGAAGCTATTATCTCTATTGGAGAAATATGTTTCTCCCTTAATATTTGTATTTAGTTCATCTGTCTAATGTCTTCATTTTATTACTCCTTCAAATAAATCGTGGGTTTTGGATGCAGAAACTTTTCCTTTTTCCTTTACCTATAAGTATTCAATCTTATATTGTATTAGGTATAAGTGGGTTGGCGGGGCTATTAATCTATCACATATATTTTAACTATCACAGCTACGAGAGAGCAGGACGGAGAGTCAGAAGAACACCTATCAGTCTACCTTTCAAAACTCAACCTAACACTACATTAAACCATACTATAAACTGTATAGGAACCGTACCACAACCGTCTTCCTAACATGGTTAACCCATTCCGAACATTGGCACGAAAACATCATTGTTTACAGTGATAACAAGTGGTGTTCAAAAGCCCTTTGTTACATGTTACATGTAACCTTAAAATAATATAGAAGTTGAATATAATAAATCCTATAATAATTGTTATACCAGGTTTATACCAGGTTTTGAGATTGGATTAAGTAGGTTCTACTTAATGGATAAGTCAAAGATCATACAACACATGCATAGAAGACAAATAGAGGATAAATATAACACCAAGTACAGTTATGAACAATGTTTTATTTATCTAACTCCTACGTCAAAATAACATAGCTAGGTACATAGGAATAATATTGGTGTTATACAACATGCACTGTCCTACAACGTTCGAGGATCTAGATGGAGATCAGGTATACAATATGGTTAGCTTGCCTCTTAATAAACTCATGAAAGATTATGTATAAACTCTTATAAGTCGTACAGCAATAGTGCTAGTTAAATATTTATGACAACACTCTAGACACTTGTACATTTGAACGAGGATTTTCATCAGAGTCCATGGTTATGACATCTAACTTTTTAGGTACACCTGTGCACTGGTGATCATTAGGCAGAGTCAATATATGTGGACTCTTACTTTATTTCCACACCCTTCGCACTAGTGGGAATTTTGGCAGAGTCGATATTCGGGAACTCTAACTTATTAATGCAGTGGTGAGGTTTTAGTTAGAATCAATATTTGTGGACTCTAACTTTATTTCCACACTTTCGCACTAGTCGGAATTTAGGCAGAGTTGACATTTAGGAACTCTAACTTATTAATACACTGGTAAGAAATAGGTAGATTCAATATTGGTGGACTCTACTTTATATACCTCGTTGCTGGGTATCGACTTACTTCTGGTTTTCAATATGGACACCTGAGCTAACACTTGGAGCTGGAGAATTGATGAGTTGAGGTAACAGCTGGGGTCATCTGAGTCTCCGTTGGTCCATCCAGGATGGCCTGTCATGTGGATCAGTTGTTTAGGTTACAGTTGGATTGGTTGGTTTTGGGTCTTAAATGAAGCTCCTTAATGTCATGACACTGGGCACATTCATCGGACGAACGCGAGTATGTTTAGAATATAGCTAGAGTTACTCGACTATCCTGACCGTTATACTAATCGGTGGTGAAGTTCTGTTCAGCTACTCTTGGTGTGAGGTCTTGAATATGATGTCTCAAATGTCATGACACAGTGACAACATATCAGGCTAACGAGAGTAGATAACAAGGTCATGACCATTACTATGTTCCTCGATCTGCCATCTGACCGTTATAAGAGGTTCAGAGAACTTAGGGCGGTGTTTAAACCTTTTAATTACAAATGTCCACTAACATGTTGTTGGACAGATGTACTAAGGACTTCTGTATGCTGAGTCCCAGTTACGGTGTCTCGCAAAGCCCTGGAACTAGTCGAATGACCTTGACATGTCAAGTATACTTCGATAGTTTGTAGAGTGCGTATTTAATACGATAAGTACATTCGGGACATGTTCGTCAATATTACTTCTAGTATTAAAAGGTGCAGCCTAGCTTAGACCTTAATTTAATTACTATACCATGGTACGTATAACAACAATTCCTCAATAGGAAAGTGAACTCCTCAGACTTTTCGGGATATTCGGCATGCTTTCAATCCTTCTTCGAATGAGAGGGTAATCCTAGGTCTATCACTAATAGTATGCCAGTGTTATGAAAGCCCTAGAATTGCTTGCCTTGTTCAGGTTTCGTCGGAGTAGTGACGACTTTGGCTGAGATGTCTCGGGGTAGGTGTGCGTGGGTCAAAAGGTCATATGTCCAGTAGGGGCGGATCTAAGGGGATTAGAAGTTCGCGGGCAGGTGATTCGGTCTTTGGGTGGAAGTAGGGCGTAAGTGGCTTCTCTTCTGATGGTGATGCTGGTCCTTCTGTTCATGGCTGAATATTATTCTTTTCCTGGGAGCCTCATGTTGTTATGGGGATATCTTTTCCTGGTGTTGATGGAAGCTCTGGTGTAATGGTGGCAGTTCTGGCATCTCGTCTGTTGTTCGTAGAGGGCGTGGAAGAAGTAGTAGCTGGTATATATATGCGGGTATTATTTGTAGTATGCTGGTGGTGATCCCGTACACGTGGCTTCGCTATGCATGTGTCTTTTGTTGTTGTTGTTGATGTTCGTGGGTTCGCTATGCAGGTGTCTTCTGTTGTTGTTGATGTCCTTATCTTCTTGTCTTCTGTCCCGAGTTGAATATTCTTGCTCTCGTTCTTCTTATGGGTGATGTAGGTTAATTTTGGTATACGGGGCATCGTGTTTATCTTACTTCTTATTATTTCCGTATTTGGTGTGGTTGGTTTAATTTTAGTTTCTCCTTCGTCTCCTTCCGGGGCACGTTTTCTCTGGTGATCGGGGAGGGCATCTAGTATCTTCGGTTTATTACCATTTCCTTGTGGTTTTATTATTATTATGTCTTCTGTTACTACTGATTTCTTTATCTTCCTTGTGGGCGAGTTGGCTTTGTTCTTCTTGTTCCCGCTATTCTCGGTGATGATGTGGAGGGCTGGCTTGTGGGACATCGTGATAATTTGTTCTCTTGTTATTTCTGCTTTCGTAGTTGTTGGCTTTACTTTAGTTCTTCCTTCCACCTTACTCCTGGGACGTTTTCCTATTTGTTTCGTTCCTTGTTCCTCGGAGGTTTTCCCTTTGTTTGTTGTGGGGGTCTTAATTAAATGTGTTATTTTAATAATGATTGAATCTAACATATAATAGAGATCCAAAGAGAGGTTTTTATATAACAATGCAATCTGTTCAGGATAAAATGCCGACATATAATCGTATCTTAGAAAAGTAGCTAGGCAGTAGTTAAAATCAGATAAGATAAGTAATTTATCTTGTGTTTATAATATATACATATAATTATTAAGACTAATGTACTAACAACGGAAAATTTCCTATTATGGGATTTAACAAACCATAATTATGTTCCCTGAAGCACTTTACAAACTGGACAATACAATGTTTACACTGATGCTTAAATCCTTTTACTTAATTATCCACATAACCTCAGTAAACAAAAATATTTGTCATAAAAAAGCAAGCAGGTCTAGTTTACTAAAGGAAGGGTATAGCATACCTCGATGTACAGTCAGTCAATATATGTGTTCTTCTTTCCGCACTTCATGTTTATTTCATCTTTAGATATAAGATATAATCAACAACGCATGGGTGGCAAGCATTGAAGCTCATGGAAGCATCTGGCAACAAGTGGGGCAGGTTGGTGTAACCAACTCAACAGGTACTACCGAAATGTATGGGTACGTCACCCACAGTGTGGGCATTGTATACATAGGACAAACCAGTATGTCGACACTGAGTATGAGTAATATGTTTGTCAATGATCGAATATGAATGTGTGCATTTAATGCTTGTGTATGCTTGAGTGTGTGTGTGTGTGTGTGTGTGTGTCTGGGTGTACATGTATGGTTGTGCAGACAAACACATCATATCTTCCACAATTAATAAGTGAACATTTGTGTCTACAATAAAAATAATCCCTGGGCACAGAATATCATAGGTTATGCTAAGAATGGTAACTTAGAGTAATTTAAATATGAATGCTGTATATAAACCATACAATACAAATATATCTGTATACAGTACATGCAGTAACCCACAATATATATATACCACTTTAGTCAAGAAACAATCAATCGCTTTATTAATTTATGACGGTATGTGTGTGTGTGCAATTGTTAGTGGGTGTGTAAGTGTGTAAATATTTGTCCGTCTGTGTGTTGTGGATGGGTGTTGGTGTGAGAGGTGTATGTGGAAGAGATATTACGTGCATGGGTATGAGGGTGTGTGGATGTAGCTACATGGCTGTACAGATGTGGATGTTGGTATTGGTTTGTGTGGTTGTAGGAACCTGTGTCACGTGTGTTTGAGTATGTGTGAGTGTGCGGGTGTGAGAATGTGAGAGTATGTGTGTGTTTTGATTGAGAATGTGTGTGGATGTAAGTGTAGGTGTGTAACTATATGTTATCGTACACACCTGCTTGAAGATACACCAAGCAGATGCCGGGCTCAGTGGATTGCAGTTCTCTTATGCATGCAAGCATTCTGTTTGGGTATTGGTTCTCTACCCTTGAACATATTGTAATATTCTTCCAAGAATATTACACTAGGGTATTCAACCATTTCGCTTATCTTGCACCACAATTACTTTCCTAAATATTATTTATTATATTCACTTTTTTTAAACACACATTTAATATAAATAGATAGATTAATTCGAGACCAACCCTTAGGGGATCAATTTCATCTGGCAATAGATAAATATATAGATAAATAGATAAATAGATATAGATAGATATACTGTAGACATACATAAATAAATAGTTTATATCAGTAGTAGGTTCGCCTCCAGGGTATCAAGTTTTGAAAAGTAAGAGTAAGATAAGAGCCAGAGTCGCATATATGTTTACCTTATTACGTTACGGTCGTACACTCCCGAGATATTGGGTACAGGCAGGATATTTAGGGTGAAGGAGAAGCTCATGGCTACCAGTGTTAAACCTAAAGTAAAGGTTGCCACACACGCTACCTGTTCCACATGACATACCCACAGTGTACAGTTAAGTAAATAATCTGTCTTCCCTTTTGTGTTCCTCTTTTCTCTTCATTAAACATGAAGAGAAAGGACGAACAATACACGGAGGACACTGTTCATCCCACACCTGTACACTGTGTGGGAATCATCTCAATGATGCACATGAACAATTATTGTTTAAGGGTTTTGTTTTTTATTTACTTGCTGATATAATCTAGACACGCCATTATAGTTTTGAATAAGTTATATAATACTACTTATATATTTTGGTTATAGAGTCTATATACTAAGAAGGCTCACATTCCGGATGGTGATCCTCCTGTTGTACTAAAAAACTGTGCTTCCGTGCTGACTCCCCTGCCTAGGCAAACTCTTTTGTCTTTGTCTCTTCTCTAACGTCTTTCCTTCTTCCTGGAAGTTTGCTCTCATTCAACCTGTCCCAAAGAAGGGTGACCGCTCTCAACCCTCCAACTATCGTCCAATTGCTATCATCTCTTAAGTTTTTGAAACTATTGTTGCTTCCAAATTTCTTAAGCATTTCTCTTTTCATAATCTACTCTCAGATCGCCAGTATGGCTTCCTTAAAGGTCGCTCTACTGGTGATCTTCTTTCATAATCTTACTAACTCTTGGTCACCCTCCTTTTGGTACTTCGGTGAGACCTTTTCTATTGCACTATACATATTGAAGGTCTTCGATAGAGTCTGGCACAAATCTTTATTTTCTAAACTACCCTCCTTCGGTTTCTATCCCTCCATCTGTGCCTTTGTTTCTAATTTCCTTTCCGGCCATTCCATAGCTGTGGTTGTGGACGAACATCACTCACTTCCTCATTCTATCAACTCCGGTGTTCCTCAGGGCTCTGTCGTATCTCCCATTCTCTTTCTAATTTTCATAAATGATCTTGTTGTTGTTGTTGTTGTTGTTCCCCAAGCTGCCTGGCAGAACAGCCCCAAGGCCCCGAGCAAGGCCAAGGCCATAACCGAGCGCCCCAACAGAACCCTCCCTGCTGACCACAATAAAGCCTGGGTGACCGAAGCCACTCCATGGCGAGGAGCTGAGGAGGTGCGGAAATGCCCGGGAAACCAAAACCCCACCCAAGGCCCTGTGCCCCTCAGCAATTATGAGAAAGTTGAGGGGCAAAGGAAAAATGTGACGCTTTGGCTTCCAATCTTGGTAGATTGGGAGGTCAATCCACGCAAGAGACTCCGTCACTTGAGATCTAGAAAATATATAAGTAAAAGGAACAGTCAGAGTAAGCTATGGGTATAGCAGATCGCTCAGTTCTCACTCTGATAGACCAGCCCATCACCAAATGATCTTCTTAACTGTAACTCCAGTCCCAACCATTCATACGCAGATGACTCTACCTTACACTACTCAATTAGTTTTCCTGAATGCCCCAGCCAGCAATCCTTCAAAGACAAACGTAATGAAGCCTTGCAGCAATCAGAAGATTGCTCTACTATATCCAATTGGGGCATAGAAAACCTTGTTGCCTTTAATGCTTCCAAGACCCCCATTTCTTTATCTTACTACCCATTCAGAACTCCCAGAGGAATATCCCTTACAATTCTACAATACAAAAATCAATCCTTCATATTCTCTCAATATTCTTGGTGTCTCTTTTTTTCTCCTGCTCTCACTTGGAAGGAAAATATTACCAGTCTTGCTAAGGCAGTCTCCCAGAGACTGGGTGTGCTCAACCGCCTTTAGGGGTTCTTTACCCCTCCACAGTTTTCTTGCTCTGTACAGAGGCACAGTCCGTCCTTGAATTGAGTATTGTTCACATGTGTGGGGAGGATCCTCTCACACTGCCCTTCTAGACAAACTAGTAAGGAAAGCCTTTCGTATCATTAATGCCCCTTTCCCACTGATGCAATTTCATACAATTTTCATCGCCGACACCAAGAAATGGGCACATTCGTGACATGTCGCAAGAGAATCTTGAACCCTCGCATGATAATCATTTCCGCAAGGCCTCGCAAGGGCCCTCGCGGGTCATCGCAAATGTTCGGATTGTTAAAAATTTGGGACGACGACTTGAGGGTTCCGAACCCTCGCAAGCATCGTCGAACATTGCCGAGGGATCGGCGAGGCCCTCGGAGATCCTCGGTGACATCGGCGAGACATCGACGAGGGTGTCGCACGAAAAAAAAGCGTCTCCGAGAGTATACCCGCCACAGGTATACTTCGCAGAGGCAGGCGTGCGAAGGGTTGTGCGACGTAGATGAATGCTCGGGAAACACCTCGCCGAGGCCAAAGAGCACCTTCGGCGAGGTGGGTAAAAAAAAGGATTAGGCCTATAGTGAACCTGTCAACCCTTTTTTCTATGCAGCTCTCGTAAGGGAATTCACCTGTTTTCTTTTTTCTCTTTCTCTCCTTTTCACTCTTTCTCTGGCTTGTATCCATTCGGCCCCATTCAGCCAACTGTTTTAAGACGTTTATCCCCATCCAAGTATCGTTATCTCCTGGGGGAGCGATGGCGAGCCAGCATTGTATGGAGAAATCCAGCTTCGCAGGAGACATTTTTCTATCGAAAATTTTACAAATTTAGCTTGCTCTCAAAACAAAAATATATATATGTTGGCTCACCAGGAAAATATTGAAACCTGGATGGGGGTAAAAGTCTTAAAACAGTAGGCTGAATTGGGCCGAACGGATACAAGGCAAAGAGAGAGGGAGAGAAAGAGAAAACAAAAAAACCGAGGTAGGCTCAATTAAGCCGTAATTAGTAAACATACGGCAAGGACATTGCCAATCTCCGAATTAAGGAGAGATGGGTCGTTTTTCTGGTCCCCTTTCTTCCTCATGGTTAACCTCATTAGTTTTCATATTTTATGACATTCGGCCCTTTAGTTTGGCGATTTTAAGACATTTCACCCCATTTGGTTGTCAATATTAAGACTTTTCGTGTCATTTAGGCGTCGAGTTTTTCCTGGCTAGCGATAGCGAGCCTGTACTTTTTGAGGAACCGGCCTTCGGCCAAGATATTTTCTATCAAAAAATGTACAAATTGATCTTGATGGAGGGTATTGGGGGGGTGTTTTATATGCTTGGAGGTCTAGGGATGAAACTAAATAAATCATAATAAAATATATAAATGAGCAAATATTACCCCCATCCCCCCTTAAAGGGAAACGGACCGTTTGTTTGGTCATTCATTCCTTTATTTCTTAGTTTCCTCACTAGACCTCCATCAAACTTAAAACAAAAAACGCTAGACCCCCCTTCAAGATAAATTTGTAAATTTTCGACGAGATGGGTTGGGTATGAGGGGGGATCTGCTTGGTGTGGGCTAATCGGCACTCTGCAGACCCCCGTAATCTTGTTTTGATCTCTGACCGTTTTGGTGAGGTCAGTCCTCAAGGCATTATTGAGTTAGGTCTATAATTAGGCCTTGTAATTGGGGTTGGGTGTGACAGGGATCTGCCTTGTGTGGGCCGATCGGCTTTCTGCAGACTCCTGTTTTCTTATGTTCTCATGTTTCTGCCATGAAATATATGCAAAACGTTTTCGGATAATCTCGCCGAGGTATTCAAATGTGACAGTTCTCGCTGAGGGCATCGGCGAACCATCGCTCAATTTGCCAAACGTCGCATAATGTCGCCGATTACGTCGTATCCATCGGCCACATCGTCGCCGAGTGTAAACTTGTCAACGGTTTTTAACGGTCGAAATCGTTGACGTCGCACATATATGTTGCAAATTGACAAGACTACGTCCTCGGCGACGAAAATCGTATGAAATCGCATCAGTGGGAAAGGGGCATTAATAGCCGAAATGGAGGCTGATGGATTATAACATAAAATAAAGACAGAGAACAATGTAGCGACTTATAATAGCCAAAATGGAGGCAGATGAACTATAAAATATAACAAAGACAGAACGACGTAGTGACTTATAATAGCCGGAAGTAAAGGCTGGTGATACACAGAGATATACGAAAGGAATTCCCTGACTGATGATAAAATAGTATTTTAATCGTATAACGTGGTGGATCAAATTATTCGCAAGAATTATTATAGATAAGAAATAGTGAACACAATTAATATAAACTCGACGGAACGGGTTTTTAATTTTAACGCAGAAGAAATTATATTAGAATTGATTTTATATGAAAATTGGACGGCACACTGTCCTAGGATTTAGTTTACTATAAAAGTATCATTTATACTCTCTTCGTACACTTCACTACGGACTTGGACACTCAATAAATAATAACGCAACTGAATAAGATCTGCGAGTGCTCATAAATGATTACATGTAGTGTAAGATATTTATCGTATTTAGAAAATATATATAACATGTGGTATGGAGTTTAAATCAGTTAAACCCAGAATATTATATAATTATATAATTAACCAGCACAGGTGTGTTTTGTTCTCCTAATGCGAGAGAAAAATTGGGGCAAGGAGAGTCCAGAATAGGCCTTTAAGATAACATTATATTGAACACTAACATATCTTATATACCTTCACAAAAACTTCCAAAACTCAATGAACACAGAGACACTAATGTTAGGGGGTGATGAGGAGAAGTAAGTCCATGAGAGGGAATCTGGTCGACGTAAGACTCTTAGTTCTTCCTTCTGTTTGGCACCAGAGGGAACTGCCGCTCTCACATACAACTAGAGAATGTCACTTCTAGTTCCTGTAACACACCGCCCTGCTTCCCGCAAGCATGGGTGTATATACTTCCGATCGCCCTGGAGCTAGTAGAAGATATATTGCCTCGTGTTTGCCTACCGATCATATATTTCGGTCGGGTAATATTCAGATGATAATTTGCATCTTGATTAATTCATTTCGGAATAGTAGGGACATGTGGATTTTTATATTTTAATTATTGTGAAGCTAATAATTGCCTTAAAAATATAATTGACATAGGAATACATGGATATTGTTTTCTTTATTTCTTAATACTAAACTCATATTTTAGAAAGCTTGCATCGTTGCAGGATAATTGTTTTTTATTAATTGTTATTTTCCTCTATTATTCAGGTTGTATGCAAAGCTTTCCATATTCTCTATTGATCTGTTATTATTGATATATGTGATTTTCTTAACTATATATTTGATTATTCTGGTCACAACTGTTGAACTAGAACATCGGATCTTGATGAGGAATTAACAAAAACTTTTCTTCATTGTAATTCAGATCCGGTTCTTGCGTTGTATACGCCTTTGTCTCGTATCTCGGACCTTGTGATTGGCTCGGACGAGACCCAGTGATTGGTCCGGAAGGAACCCAGGTAATTGATCCGGAAGAGGTCCTGCAGTTCTTGTAGGTCTCGGTAGATGGCGTTGATTTATGCTGGTAGGCTGCTCTGTTTCTTTACACCATAGAGGGCGTTGATTTTCGATGATAGACTGTGTTGTTTCTTTTTCTGTTCGCGTCTGTGCCTTTGCTTTGCTCTTTTTCTCTCCTTGATGTTGGCGAGCTTGGCTCTGGTGTGCATTGTCTCTTTGTGGTTTGTGAGGACATCTGATGGGGTTCTTAACTTGTCTTCTTGCAACCCCGTCATCTCATATATATATATATATACTGGATATATATATATATATATATATATATATATATATATATACCGGTATATATTATATATATAATTGGGGAGAAAATAACACTGAAAAATCTGCGCTATCTGAAAAAATAAAAGATAAACTACCAAAATATGAAAACAACAAACAACTAATATCATGTGGATGAACGGCAAGACAATACAGACGGCGGAGGTACTGTTGTTTCGCTGAATAATACCACTCTTCTCCTTCGATTCCTACAACACGCTGCTAAACAGAGGAGGCACAATGTTGTGCGGTGAGGGGAGTGGGGAGCTCTAGACAGGGGGCAGACGGCACTAGAGGTGGGCGGGGCTGGGGGGGGGGGGGGGGGGTAAGGTCACTGCAGGTGTGGGGGCGTGAGAAGAGCTTCACGTGCCAGAGCTGATTGAGTGGGTGTAAACAAAAGGAGTGAATTTGAGGAGAGAGTTGAAAGAGAGAAAGTGGAAATAGGAAGGCTGAGAAATCTCTGAAAGAATGCGTGATATAAAAAAAGGCTAGAACATGTAAGTGTTAAAAAATAGTATATTGAAGAGAAGAAATGGGAGGGATAGAGGGAAACAGTGGAAAGAAGTATAATGATTAAATACCTAAATAAGAGAGCAAATATACAATGGTTTACAGTGAGGACCAGTGAGCTGTGACTGTCTGAGTGGGGGAGAGGGACTAATGGGAGGAATGTACTAAGGTTTCTGACATGACGTCCCCTATTCCCATTGTACATTTCGAAAATATAGTTTGTAGGGACGGTCCCCTGTAAAATATAGTTTGTAGGGACGGTCCCCTGTAAAATATAGTTTGTAGGGACGGTCCCCTATAAAATATAGTTTGTAGGGACGGTCCCCTGTAAAATTAGTTTCTATACATTCTTACTAACTAAAACTGCACCCCGTATGAATCATATGTATGTGTGAACTGTATTTTTGTCATTACAAGTACACATTCACATGCAGCCATAAGCCCATAAGCAGGGATATATAATGGCTATATATTATATCTCGCTCGCTCACTCACTTTGACTCTCTCTCTCTCACACACACAAACACACTCACACAGCTAATGGGTCCGAAAATATAGATTATAGCAACAATGTTATGTTATATAGGAATAAAACGCGCAGCCATGGCTAGAAGTTTGAATGGAAGTTTTAGCACTAGTATGTGTGGACTCATTTTCACATACATGATTTATTCTACCTGGAATAATTGTTCTTCGAAATATATAAATTGCCCTTCAGTAGAGCATATCAAGAAGAGAACGAAATGTAGATAGAGAGGGAGTGTGTAAGCTTGAGAGTGTGAGCCTGAGTGAATATGTATGTGTGTAGGTTTTGTATTGTATTATTTGCGTGTGTACTCGTGTTCAAGTCAAAAATATCTGTAGCTGGAGATTAGTATAAATGGTGATATTATATTCTATGTAAGAGTGTATCTTAGCTTCTTGCCTCTTGTATCCTCATCACCCATCATGGATAATTACACGGTTTGTAATCCATGAAGCAAGTTCTACTTTAAACGAATATTTGGGTTCATGTCCTACCTAGAATCTATCATAAGATGCTTACTTCTTGAATATTGCATAATAATTTTCCTTCATGCTTACCCTGTGTATTGCAAGTTTTTGTGTATCACATAATATACTTTTGTTATAAACAAATACATCGGTTCAGGTTATATATAAATATATCAATAAACTTCCTTATTCTTGTCTCGTATGTACTATGTTTGCTTTCACAGTTTTATGTTTCATACCACATAATTTTGTCTGTGAACAATTAAACTGCTACATGTTCGATGTTAGTCTACTGTATATGTACTGTATTATAATCTTCTTATCGCTGGTCTCTTATACACTCGATTTCCCTGCATACTTTTCTCCTTCATAATGTTTCAGTTCCAGAAAGTTTTCGTGCAATATAATATTTACAATAAACTATTACATCAGGAAAATCTCTACAGTATATTTGTATCTATCTAATATATTATCTCATGTATAATGTTTATCATGATGGTTTGCCTTATTATTAGACGGTTCTTTGTTTATTTACAACAAGTGCACAATAAAATGTTATATATGTTAACTAATGGTCTATGCTAGATTCAATGTTCACGTTTTATCATGATGGTTTCCCTTATTAGACGGTTCTTTGTTTATTTACAACAAGTGCACAATATAATGTTATATAATATGTTAACTAATGGTCTATGCTAGATTCAATGTTTAAGCATTTAGTCACTTGGCTGCAATTTAGTCGCGTGTGTATGTGTGTTTGATTAAATATAAACCAAATGTCCTACATGATTCAAGCTTGTGCATCATGTAACATATTATGTTCTTGCCTCAGGGTTGTTGCTCTTACCAAGACGTTTTGTTTTATAACCACCTTTCTTATGGTCCGACTTTTTTCGCCAATACTGGAAACTTATAATTCAGACGACGGGGAACACAAAGCGGAAGGACAATTCAAATTCCAACCGACTGTTTTTCCCCACTGTTTTCACAGGAATTAAGTGCGTTTGCTCCGGGACTGAAGTGTTTCTTTCTGGATTTTCTTTTTCCTCGGGCAGTTAATGGCACATTCGTTTCGACAAATGTGTCTTCTTTACATTCTTCCCCTCTCACATCCCGCTCTTTGCCCCCCCCACCCCCACACACACACACACACTTACCACCCTGAAATAACAAATACTTGAATAAAAGAATACACAATAAATAACGGGGGAGGGGACTAGCTACTGTTGTATGTCCTTCCTCCATTCTAAAACAATTAAATTCGGACCTAGTTGAGCAACCTGCTTCTTCCTGGGTGAATGACCTTACTTAGTACTGAGTTATAAACGCAGTAAAGGTGATATTAAATAATAATTGGTCTCGTAAATTGATAGAATGACGAAGTTAAGTTACCTGTGATAGTTCCTGTGATATTGTACTGTTAACCACTCGTTGATATTTATGCAGACATATAGTTAGATATATCAGTATACTAAGACACATAAATAAAGCAACACATGAATTGGTCAACCGAACTTAACATATATATTACTAATACTTGGATCATGGGTATAAATATAACGTACTGTATTATAATGTAAAATTGCAAAATAAACAAACAAAAACAGGGACGACACAATATAAAGGTCTATCTATTCTATCTATCTATCTAGCTATATGCTCAGGCCCAATCCCCATTTTGGGGGTAGCCGACTCAAGACAGAGCAAGAACAAGGAAAACACAAAAACAACATAAAACTAAAAATAAACACAGATACAAAACACAAACTCTCACACATCCAGGTCACCCAGGAGAAGACCCAGAGACTAGGGTCACCAAGGTCGCTCCAGCACTCCCCCGGCCCCTGACCACCCGGAGAGGTTCCGATCTCGGCAGGCAGACATGCAGCGGAGCCAAAGCCACAAGCCTTCCCACCACACTTCCAGGCACACCCTTCATATTAATCGTCTCCCCGGGCCAGGCGCCTGATGGACTATTATCTAGTCCAACTTGCGCCCGACCCCTTACTCCAAATGACCACGTGTTCACTCAACTATTCACAAGCATTCTCCATGCACTCCTGTCCACCACCACTTCCCCTGCCTGATCTATAGTCATTCCTCCATCATCCAAAGCCTTTCTTACACAGTCTCTCCATCTCAAAGGGGGTCTTCCTGCCCTTCTATCTCCCCTTGTACCGGACTCATATATTCTCTTTGTAAGCCTTTCATCTCCCATTCGTTTAACATGACCATACCAGCTCAGCACCCTTCTGTCCACTCTAGCTGACAAATGTTCCTGCTGCCCCACTCTCCTATGCATCTCTTCATTCCTCAATCTGTCTCTACGAGTAACTCCACACATACTCCTCAAGCAGCTCATATCCATCACATCCAGCCCTCTTTTCTCCTTTTTCTTCAGAGCCCATGTCTCAGCCCCATACATCACTGTTGGCATAACAATTCCTTGATACAGTGCACTTTTTACTTTCACTCCGAGATTTTTCGTCTTCCACATACTTCCCATTGCTCCGAAAACCGTCCTTCCTTCACACACTCTCTGTTTTACCTCCACTTCCATACCTCCACTCCTGCTTATCGTTCCTCCTAGATATTTAAAACACTCTACTTGTTCCAATATTTCCCCATCCAGCGTCACATCTAGATTCACCCTATGCTCTCCCCTATTACACACCATTACTTTACTTTTATTGACGTTCACCTTCAGTTTCCTCCTTCCACAAACCACACCAAACTCTTTGACTACCCGCTGCAGTTTCTCATCAGAATCTGCCACCAATGCTGTGTCATCAGTGAACAGCAACTGATTAAACTCCCAATCTCTACCATTCTTTCCTACTAAACCCAATCCTCTTCCCATAGTTCTCCTTTTCACCTCCCTCACCACACCATCCATAAACATATTAAACAGCCATGGTGACATTACACAACCCTGTCGCAAACCTACCTTTACCTCAAACCATTCACTCAACTCACCATTTCCTACTCTCACACATGTTCTGCTCCCTTCATAAAAACTCTTAACTGCTTCTAACAAATTTCCTCCTATTTCATAAATCCTTAACACCTTCCACATTGCTTCACGGTCCACACGATCATACGGTTTTTCCAAGTCCATAAAAGCCCAAAATATCTCCTTATGCTTCTCTAAATACTTCTCGCATAACTGTCTTACTGCAAACATCTGATCCACGCACCCTCTTCCCCTCCTAAAACCGCACCGTTCTTCTCCTATTGCAACTTCCGTACGCTTTATTATCCTCTCTATCAACACCCTGCCATACAGCTTTCCAACCACTGACAATAAACTAATACCTCTATAACTTGAACACTCCTGCCGATCTCCCTTCCCCTTGTACAACGGCACAATACATGCAATCTTCCAGTCTATTGGTACCATTGACACAGCAAAGCACACATTGAATATAAAGGTAAAATAACTTATCACAAGCGGTATGTGGAATTAACGCACTATGTGGAAATAACGCTTTAGCAAAATATATTTGTGAAATAAAATAACTCAAAACCACTACATAGGGTGTACAGCACTACATGAACAAGCCAATCTATTTCACAAGCAAATTAATCGCACACATAACGACGCACTCTCGTCATGTTCAAGGAGTTAGTAAATTTGGGAAGTTCAGAACGTTCTGGTAAATTTTACTAATTTACAAATAACATTATATAACATTATAATAACATTATAAAAAACAAATCAATATTTATGAAGACAGTCAGATCAGAGTTGTATGCATATACTATGTGTGTGTGTGTGTTTGTAGCCTACAAACTCAGTCTACTAACATGAACTATACAAGCCACCACTGATACCACTCATTAACTCCTCCAACAGTAACACTCCCAAGCATAACAACAACAAACGTTACACGGAATTATATAGCGAGCTATCATGCACTACTGGATTCCAAGAAGTAATATGGAGAACTGACGGGAGCTACGGCTGTATGTTAAACATTAATTGTATATTTTTGATGTTGGATAATTGTCGCTAAACTCGTTCTAATCACACCAGTTATAAAATACAGACTATCAGGAAGAACCACAGCCAACACCCTTTGTAACTCACCCACCACCAGCCACTTCTTCTCCAGCCGTCCCAAGCCAAATATCAACCATTTCCAAAGGCGCCAAAGTTGTCCTTCTCAGAATTCTAAATTTAGGAAGCATAATTCTTACCGAAGTTTTTGCGAGTTGGTGCGGAGACTTGGGCAGTGTGAGGAGAGAGAGAGAGAGAGATGGTGCAAGACGAGGTATGGCGAATGAAAGGATGGTGAGATAAGAAGGGATTGTGGGAGAAATATGGTGAAAGGGAAACAGGAAATTGTATTTTTAAGCAGAGACAAAGTGAAAGAAAGGGATGGTTAGAGTATAATGAATGGTGTGAGGTAAACCATGGTGCTCGAAGGATATTAAGAAGATGGTCACACAGATAATTGTGAGAGAAGGTTGGGGTATTTGAGGAAAGATGGTGCAATAGGAAAAATGGTGAAAGAGAACATTATGAACATTAAACTTAATGGTTTTATGAAGACAAGGGTTAAAGTAAACGGATTCTATAAAGCATAGCGTGATTGTTTATGAATTGCTTGATTTTATTCAGCAAGAGTAGCACGCATCATAACAAGTGTTGAGCATCGACAAGATGAAATACATCCAAATAAAGCATAATTCCCACTAAAGTTTAACACTCCACGAGCGGCTAGGTTAATAACTTCTACTACCTGCCCAGTGAGCCCTATTTTACCCTAAATAAGCTTCATTCCATGCTCTTGTTCATGCATAAACAAGAGCCAGAGCGTAATACAATTATGTATCGGTGAAAGGGCGTTAATTAAGCTTTCCAATGACACCTGAACCATCCTTCTACGATCACGGGTTGTCTTGCAACGATCGTGCAACACTAAGGAAAAATCCCTAAAATACGGTAATTTCCTTACATATTTCCCTGTGTAGGGAGGCAGTGAGTGTGGAGGTGGGGCCAGTGCCGGTGCGGGAGCCGTGCTGAACGGTCAGAACCAACCTACGCTCCTCCCACCGCTCGGACTCTCTCTCAGAGCCAATTATGTGCTCAACATCGCAACCGACTTAAGGCGGGCCCCGCTCTTTAGGCAGGTGTTCTCTAGACCGCCTTAAGTCGGGCCCCGCCAAAGAGGGGTTAAGACATTGCCAATAGTCCATAAATGACAATATTAAATAGTGGTACAACAAGTAATTAACAAAATGGACGATATAAAGAATGTATGGAATAAGAATGTGTAAGAATGATGGTGCGAGGTATACATATACTTTACATAATAAGATAGGGCGAAGTGGGAGGATGGAGTAAATTTGAGGTACAGTACAAGTGTGAAATGAGAAAATCTGAATGCTTTCCAAGTCCTGGATCTGAGCACAGACGGAAATGAGGATACTATGTGAGCCAGAAAAAAACATGTTGTTCTAGAAAAATACCAGTGATGAATTAGTGCCAAGAGAACTAATATATCATTAGTAACAGGCCGTACACTATAATACAGTAACCTAGCCAACCATCCATCAGTATTAAAACCAGGGCATCCATTTTCTTCCTCCCCCCCCCCCCCTACACATAGACATGCACACACACACACTCGATCCCTCAGTTACCCACCCTCCTATCCTCATATATATATACAGTTTATATATATATATATATATATATATATATATATAATATTCGTTCACATACCTTCTCACTCACACCTCACACGACTGCGAACATTTTTCCCTCTACCCATTCGTATTCTCATTCACACGACCGCCAATCTGAAATCCATGTATCCTCCTATTCCACCTGTTGGAAACCCAGTCTCCTGCTACGAACACACCCATCAATCCTGTATCCACGCACCTCACAAAACCGCCTGAACACCCACTCTTTTGTTACCCTTCCACATATCTATCAGCAACTCATCCACCCACCTACCCTTCCACCTACACATATGCATCTTATCTCTTGCCGACGTACCCACCCACACTCCCAGTTTTTGTCCGACTAGTTACTCAATAATAAACTCATCCACCTCTTTACCCCCCTATCATCCACTCACCCACTCACCTGCAAACTCATCCCACCCCATAATTTGATGCCCACAATGTCAATCAAGGGCGGGCTTGTCTCCACCGCCTCAGTCCTCAACGCCAAATACATGCAAATTAGCATTAGCGAATATTGGCCCAGGATTTGTGGCCACCTGACAACTTGAAACATGGGAGCTGGGGAGTTAGGTAGAGTCAGGGGAGATGGTGGTGATGGTGGCGGGAGGGTTGGGTATGGATGGCTGTGGGAAGGATGGTAGTGGACAGGGAATGAGGTGAGAGCGAAAGGGTTGTGCAAGACAGGTAGCGGGAAGCAGAAAAGATAGTGGTGGGGGATTTGGTTGGCGAAAAAGGTAGAATGTGGTAGAGATGGTGGGTGAGGAATGTGGAGGAGATATGGAAAGACGACTCTCAGGAGAATAGAGAGCACGTACTTTATAGCCCCAACCAAAATGTATGATCTCAAATTAATAGCATCAATATTTATACAACATATTTCAGATATATACCTTGTAAAGTACTCCTATAAGCTGTATTATAATTATTTATAAAACTATTGTTACAACCCAAAGTTTGGAGAGACTAGTGGAACTAGCTTAGTTAAAGATTTGGCCCCGAAGGAGTCTAGAGGGTGACCTTTAGGTTGAACACAAAGACTGAACTTTAGTTTAAGGGTGTTCAGTATGGAGAAGTACTTTTATTAATTTAGTACTTGTATTAAGGTAAAGTCTCTTTAAGAGTAGTTCTCCTATTTTAATATTTATTACTAAGAGGATATTTTAATTTAAGAGTTGTTCTCGTATTTTAATCAGATTTCAAAGTAGTCTTCTTGATATTATATAGGGTTAATCTTCCTCACTTCATTTAATCATTAGGGTATAAATATATATGGATAAGAAAAGAATATAACATTTTTGTTAATATAATAAAATCAAATTTAAGTAATATAACAAAACCATTATGTATTATATAATTATAATTTAAAGTTATAAAACAAAATAAAACAAATACAATGGTAATTAATATTAATGCAAAATATTTAATTTATAAAAAAATGAAAACAAAAAGAAAATGAAAATGAAAATATAAGTTATAGTCACGATATCTCCCGTAGTCAAACCGAAGGGGGGTAGTTCCTGGAGTTTTAAAACAACGCTTTCTGGAAGCGATATTCCCGAGAACGTTGCACCGAGAAAGTCTAAGATAACACTGACCCCACTCATTATTCCCGCCCCGTCATTGACTACGGTAGTTTTAATGTGACCAGAAAAGAAACTTCCACCCCCTGGTGTTCACGAGCAGAGATAGCATTGAACTTTAATTTGAATTACATATTTATTGAGTGAGACTTCGAAACTCTGCTCGATCAAAATGAGAGGGATAGAAGTAAGAAGGATATTGGGATGCGAAGTTTCGGGCCTCTGTTGGTTTGGTTGCTTGAAGCCCCGACCCCGATCTCCGACTGGTTGATGCGTTTGAAGGGTGGAAGTGAACCCGTACAGTCAGAGCCTATAGGTCCGTGACACTATTAACAATATTATAACGCTTTTACGATTCTGTTCCCTTCTTCCCGGCCTGCTGAAACAGTTCCAATAAGTATTTTTGTTTCTAAGAAATGCAGCTAGAAAGAACCACAATTTACATACTGACATGTAAATACTTTAGTCAATTGGTTTATAATGAATAATTGCATGTATATTAGTATGCATTATAAGTTTAATTAAAGGTTTGTAGTGGTAAGTAATCCGGCAATATTAAAGTGAACATGATGTTATACTGCTATTGTTGTATTCATTAAGTATCTAATCGAAGTTAAAGAAGAACAGAGAAAGTGTTCATACTAGCATAGCAACAAATTATATAATATGTAGAGGGAATCAATCATAAAGAAATCATGCACAAAAATTATTATCGAAATGTCAAACTAATTGCACGATGGGAGGAGAGTCAATTATTTGTGTTACAGGGACGATAACCAATAGACCGCACGGTAAGATATTAATATCATATTACTATATTAATCAGCATTAATTTCTTATCTCAGGGAGCTAATTGAACGTGGAGGTCAGTCAATAGAAACCTGACTGCATATACTGGGGAACGATGATGATGATGATGATGATGATGAGGAGGATGAGGAGAAGGAGTAGCAAGAGGGATAATGATTGACTATAGTGATGTGAAGAATGGATGATGAAGATGAGGATGCTGGTGGAAAGGATGAAAATAATCATAAATAGGAGGTGAACAAGCATTGATGATTATGGAGATGATAATAATAGTGATAGTGGTGATGAGGAGTAAACTTGATAATGATGGTGAAGCTCAGGATGCTACTAAGGATGATGAGTATTGATGCTAATGATGATGGACAATATAGTATATGGGAGTGACCAATGAACAGGACGTGGTGGATTGTTGATAATGTTGATGGTGGGGAAGATGATAAAGAGAAGAGGGAAGACGAAGATAAGTGAACTAATGATGTTGATGGGGAAGGTCGAAGATGATGATGATGATAATGATAATAATGATGATGAGACGGAGGATGAAAAATATGAACATTATGATGCAATATTGGAATACTGTATTTTGGGAAAGGTTCAGAAAAGGGATTAGTATAAAGAGTAATGACAGCAGAAAACAGACACAAAGTAAAATACAAAAGGATGAGCTTAAAGACGGGATAAGATGGAAGGCATAATCATACAAACACTATTAAAATAACGAGGGCTTGAAGAAGGCCTGCAAAGGAAATAATCTATCTATCTATCTATCTATATGCTCAGGCCCAATCCCCATTATGGGGGTAGCCGACTCAAGACAGAGCAAGAACAGGGAAAAACACAAAAACAACATAAAACAACGAATAAACACAGATAAAAAACACAAATTCACACACATCTAGGTCACCCAGGAGAAGACCGAGAGACCAGGGTCACCAAGGTCGCTCCAGCACTCCCCCGGCCCCCGACCACCCGGAGAGGTTCCGATCTCGGCAGACAGACATGCAGCGGAGCTAAAGCCACAAGCCCTCCCACCACACTTCCAGGCACACCCTTCATATTAATCGTCTCCCCGGGCCAGGTGCCTGATGGACTATTATCTAGTCCAACTTGCGCCCGACCGCTTACTCCAAATGACCACGTGTTCACTCAACTATTCACAAGCATTCTCCATTCACTCCTGTCCACCACCACTTCCCCTGCCTGATCTATAGTCATTCCTCTATCATCCAAAGCTTTCTTACACAGTCTTTCCATCTCAATGGGGGTCTTACTGCCCTTCTATCTCCCCTTGAACCTGACTCACATATTCTCTTTGTAAGCCTTTCATCTCCCATTCGTTCAACATGACCATACCAACTCAGCACCCTTCTGTCCACTCTGGCTGACAAATGTTGCTGCTGTCCCACTCTCCTACGTATCTCCTCATTCCTCAATCTGTCTCTACGAGTAACTCCACACATCATCCTCAAGCAGTTCATCTCCATCACATCCAGCCCTCTTTTCTCCTTTTTCTTCAGAGCCCATGTCTCAGCCCCATACATCACTGTTGGCACAACAATTCCTTGATACAGTGCACTTTTTACTTTCACTCCGAGATTTCTCGTCTTCCACATACTTCCCATTGCTCCGAAAACCTTCCTTCCTTCACACACTCTCTGTTTTACCTCCATTTCCATACCTCCACTCCTGCTTATCGTTCCTCCTAGATATTTAAAACACTCTACTTGTTCCAATATTTCCCCATCCAGCCTCACATCTAGATGTACCCTATGCTCTCCCCTATTACACACCATTACTTTACTTTTATTGATGTTCACCTTCAGTTTCCTCCTTCCACAAACCACACCAAACTCTTTGACTACCCGCTGCAGTTTCTCATCAGAATCCGCCACCAATGCTGTGTCATCAGCGAACAGCAACTGATTCAACTCTCAATCTCTACCATTCTTTCCTATTAAACCCAATCCTCTTCCCATAGTTCTCCTTTTCCCCTCCCTCACCACACCATCCATAAACATATTAAACAGCCATGGTGACATTACACAACCCTATCGCAAACCTACCTTTACCTCAAACCATTCACTCAACTCACCATTTCCTACTCTCACACATGCTTTGCTCCCTTCATAAAAACTCTTAAACTCTAACAAATTTCCTCCTATTTCATAAATCCTTAATACCTTCCACATTGCTTCACGGTCCACACGATCATACGTTTTTTCCAAATCCATAAAAGCCCAAAATATCTCCTTATGCTTCTCTAAATACTTCTCGCATAACTGTCTTACTGCAAACATTTGATCCACACACCCTCTTCTCCTCCTAAAACCGCACTGTTCTTCTCCTATTGCAACTTCCGTACACTTTATTTATCCTCTCTATCAACACCCTGCCATACAGCTTTCCAACCACTGACAATAAACTAATACCTCTATAACTTGAACACTCCTGCCGATCTCCCTTCCCCTTGTACAACGGCACAATACATGCACTCTTCCAGTCTATTGGTACCATTGACACAGCAAAGCACACATTGAAAAGTCTCACCAACCAATCTTTTATCACATCTCCACCCTTCTTTATACACTCCACAGCAATACCATCCAAACCTTCTGCTTTTCCCGCTCTCATTTGTTTCACTGCTTCTTTCACCTCATTTTCCTCAATCCTTTCATTCATTCCCTGCCACCTGGGTGGCCTGGGTAGCCTATCTCCATCCACCTCTGCTTCAATCACTGCTTCTCTTCCATCTCTTGCATTTAACAAAGATTCAAAATACTCGGCATATCTTTTCCTCACTTCAACTGGTTCCACTAGTAATTCTCCAATTGCATATTTCAAGTAAATAATGACACGTACTAGGCCTAATTAAAAAAATATGAGAAAGAAGAATTTTGAACCAATACAAAATAATGCCAGAATAAGAGGGAAGAGACAACATATAAGCGGAGTCACACGGACACATTGTGTGGCATATTTTTCTTCAATTTTAATGTGATATATTCTAGGTTGAGGTTGGAGAAACGCGGCGTCACACGCCCAGTACTTACAGCAATTTGTCTAGCCTGCAACAGATTATGGTTATCATTTATACCATAATTGCATTGTTTTGACTTTAATTACAAGTTCATTATGTACTTCAGACACTAACTTAAATATGAGGATGATACAATATGATTATGAGGAGGAAAACAGGAACATTTCCGTGATGGTGCATAGTGTTGACTATTTTAACGCTTCAAAAGACAGACAGAAAAGTGCGAGGCAAACTTTTACCTTTGTATTTTACTAATAATTACTACAAAGAAGGGTTACTGCTTTAGGATTGGGTTCGAATAGTTTATGGTTTGCCAACCTGTATAATGATGGTGGTACTGGAGGTGATAGTGAAGAGGGTAACAATGGAAAACATAATAGAAGTTATTTGAAGACTAAGGACAATATCAAGTACACAAATGGACAAATTAAATATGGAGGGAAGGATAGGGGAACTAGAGCGAACGTAAGTTAAATCCTAACATGTAAACAAAATGTGCTTTGAATAACGAAAGAGGGAAAGTAGAAGCGATATATTACGATGTAAAAAAGTAAATAGCAGAGGAGTTTCAGTGGGGAGGTATGTATATATATATATATATATATATATATATATATATATATATATATATATATATATATATATATATGTGTAAGTATGTATGTATGTAATCAGGCACATACCCCATAACTGGGGGTGGCTGACTCAAGACAGAGACCGAACAGAAACAACAAAATAAAATAAAAATAAACAAATTCACACATATCTAGGTCAACCAGGAGAAAACCCAGAGACCAAGGACCATAAGAAGTCTTCATCAAAAGATTCCCAGGTCCCAGATCTCCCAGATCAATGGGGAGGTGGAATCTATTATATACTGTACTAGTTCAAGAGTAAAACAAAATACTGAAGAGTAGCAAGTAAGAAAATTGAAAAACAAAAACAAAATGGAAACAACAAAGAAAATGACTGGTGGAGATGAAAGCGATGGGGCAGGATATACGATAAATGTATCTAGTTATCTATCTCTTTACTCGGGCCCATTCCCCATTTTATATTTTTTATTTAATTTTAATTTTATTTTTTCGCGGTCATTTGGGAGAAGGGGTTGGGCGCCAGTTGGTCTAAATAATAGTCCGTCAGGCGCCAGGCCCGGGGAGCCGGTATATATGAAGGGTATGTATATATATAGATTAATAGAGAAATAGGTAGAGAGAGTAAGAGTGTTTGTATAACCTGCAAGGTATGGACAAGCAAATTGTATTACTGTTTGTACATTACTTTTTATCGGAGAGAGAGAGAGAGAGAGCGCGTTTTGTATATCGGGTAGCTAAATCATAGAACTAAAGAAAGCATAATGATTTACTGAAGGAGAGAAGTGAAGGAAAACAAGAGAGGCAATATTGTTGAAATATAGAAGGGAGGGACGGAAGGCCAGGATAAAGAATATTTGATGGAAAGAAACGAGGTAACACTGAAAACAAGACAGATACAAGAGGAGGGGGGAGATATAAAATAAACAATAACTTGAAAGGGGAGAAATTATAATAGAAAGGTGATGGTTCAAATGGTGATACTGGAGAGATAGTTACAATAAATAGTCAGTATCTCAAAGGCCTTGCGGTCAATGTTGAGATACAAGGTGCAAAAAGAGAGATTGTGAATTGTAATCATTACAGTGCGTGCATAATGATATCTATGGTTTTAACACTTAAAGAGCGGGGCCCGACTTAAGTCTGTATCTAAAAAGCAGCAAGTTAGGAGCATTATTAAGGCATTTAAAGGGTTAAAATCGAGTGCAAATGTCCGGGAGCGCAGCAGGCCACACGGCCGACACCCAGAGCATACCGCCGCTCACTGACTCACGCTCTCTCTGTTCTCGAGAGGCCGGCAGTGTAGCCAGTAGTGAGCGTAGCTGGAAAAAATATGCCGCTATATGCTAAACTCCCATGTTGGCGGTACCACTGCATCAAAACGACAAGTGCTACGTAGCTTGTTCTGGTCTCATTTTGAAGCTTGAAGCGCCTAGGTTTTTGCTGAATACATTTCTTTTCATGCAGATACTTGATTGATCATTCAGGAGGTCCTGAATATGCCCAAAATAGCCCAAAATCCCCTGCTAGACGAGGGTTAAAAATGGTTCTACTGAAGAACGATGTACATCTCCTAAGTGAAGATTGTTTCAGGTAGAAAATATATTTTGTATACAATTGTGTCCAATAAAGTAGCATTGAACTTCATTAACTTAAACTTCCAGCAATGATTGCATGATAATTTTATTCATGTGGAGAATAAACAATGATATAATCCACATTGTCAAGCCAATTTATAATTTTAAAGGCTTCAAAGATCTGCCCTCGTACTTGTTGCCGATGAGAAGAGTTTATTGGCAACCGGCCTGACCACCTCACTTAGATCTTATGGTTTGTGTGGTCTGTCTTTCTCTCTCTCTCTTGCTCTCGCTCTCTCTTTCTCTCTCTCTCTCTCTCTCTCTCTCTCTCTCTCTCTCTCTCTCTCTCTCTCTCTCCATGACTTGTATGCGAACTTGCGAGACAGTTCGCTCTATCAATTTGTTGGATATCCGACCCGTGGTGATAACATTCTTGACCTTGTACTTGCAACAAAAGAAGAATAAATAGAGAATTTGAATGTTGGTGATGAATTCAGTAATAATGACAATCGGACGATCACTTTCCATTTAAAATTCAATAGCAAGAAACTCAATACCAGCAAAGATAAGGTCCCAATTTTCAAGAGAGCAAACTTCCATAAATTTAGAGCAATGCTCAAGGAAATCGACTGGAATTCTATGATTAACAATGATGACATAAACAAATCATGGAGATTTTTCACCTCCACTTATTCGAATGCAGTACATAATAATAAGAATAAGTGGTTTAATAAAGACATTGCAGATTGTCTGCTTGCTAAACAAAATGTTCATTGTAATTTAAAAATATCTGACACCCATGTATATAAAGTAATATATGTAGATCTACGACGCAAGGGCAAAACCTTAATCAAACAAAATAAAAACACTCTAGCATTACATGTTGCAAATCAAAGTAAGACAAACCCGAAAGAATGTTATAGTTACATAAGGAAGAAGAAAGTAGTGACTTCAACAATTGGACTTTAGTCGATGAGAAAGGTGATTACACTAAAGATGAAGCAACGCTCTCAACACCTTTTTTGCATCAGTTTTTACAACAGAAGACCTTAGTAATATCCCAACAGCATCGCCGGTTCAGATAGATAAATATGACGTTCTAATCAGTATCAGCATTATAGAAAGAGAAGAAGCTTTGAAATGTTTAGATAAACTCAAGGTCAATATATCGCCTGGACCTGATACGATATCGCCTAGAGTTCTAAAGGAAGCTAAGCATGAACTCTCCAAATCACTGATATTGCTATTCAATTAATCCTTACAGTCTGGGACTATGCCTGCTCAGTGGAAGCTCGCCAACCTACCACTGATATTAAACAAAGGCAGCAAATTTTTACCTAGTAACTGTCGTCCAAGTAGCTTAACCTCAGTGGTATGTAAAATGCTGGAAACATTCAACAGAGACAAACTCGTAAATCACTTAGAGTAAAACAACATATATACTTAAAGATACTCAACATGGTTTTCGTAATGAACGTTCCTGTTTATCAAAGCTCTTTGACTTCTTCCACGATATTCTCAACCTATATGACGAGAGTAAACCTGTAGATATTATATACCTTGATTTTCAAAAGGCCTTTGACAAAGTTCCCCCAAAACGTTTATTGATAAAACTAAAAGCGCATGGAATACAAGACGGTGTGTTGAAATGGATCGACCATTGGCTCAGTGACAAGAAAACAAAGAGTGGTCATAAACGGTAAAGTATTCAAATGGATCAATGTAAGTAGCGGGGTACCCCAGGGATCGGTACTGGGGCCAGTTCTCTTCCTAGTTTACATTAACGACATAGATGAGGGTCTCACCTGTACAATCTCCAAGTTTGCTGACGATGTACAAATTTCAAATAACGTACTCTCAAATGAACATGTTGAAGATATGCAACATAATCTAGATAAGTTGTTACATTGGACTCGAATTTGGCAAATGTGTTTCAATGCAGATCAATGTAGAGTACTCCATAATTATTGGAAACCGAAATGAGAATGCAAACTATTCAATGAATGGCATACAGCTTAAGAGTGTAGACAGAGAAACTGATTTGGGAGTAACAATATCGAGTAACCTAAAACCGAGCCAACACCTTGCAACCTGGATCAGCAACATCGGAACAACTCTTTAAGGGAAGTGACCACTCCAACATTTTGTACCTTTCGTTTTTGCAAATTCTCCCTCACTAACCCCAAATCATGGCACCGATCAGAATTAAATGCCCCTCCTGTAACAAGAACTACTACAAGGAATGGTATCCGCGTCATGGGTATCCAAATGCAAAGTGTTTTATGTGTTTAACTGGTGAAAACTGTTTGCTCTTGGAGTGCACATTAGAAGCACACAAGGCACAGGCTGACGAACTGAAGCGAGATAATCTCACACTAAAGGAGACTGTAGGTGTACTTTCGCATCAAAATTTCTTACTAAAAGAGCGAGTAAATGACATAGAGAGTAAGCAAGTCGACGTTGTTAAAAATCTTCAAAAAGAAAACCCATCCAATGATCTATTTCGGACAGTAGTCAACAGGCGTAATAAAAACAAATCCCAAGGGAATGGGAAAGCGACAAAAGGTATCCCTATCAAAACAAAAATTGCTGTTCTCGCCGAAAACAATGAACACGAGGTAACTGACCACGTGAATGGGAATGGGAATGGGAAAGCGACACTAGGTAACCCTATCAAAAACAGATTTGCACATGAGGTAACTGACCACGTGAATGGGAATGGGAATGGGAATGGGAATGGGAAAGCGACACCAGGTAACCCTATCAAAAACAGATTTGCACACGAGGTAACTGACCACGTGAAAGCAAGCTCGAAAGGCAAGAAAATTCCTGACGGGAAAACAACGAAACCATCAAATCACGGAGTCAGCGGGAAGGAGAAACTCACCCTAGTCTATGGTGACAGTCTCATGCGAGGTCAAGGAGCTGCCTTTGCCACCAAGAACAGAGGAAAAAAGGTCAGTAAAGGTCATTCCAGGCGGTAAAGTCTAACATACCTTGAAAGACATAACTAACTCCGCCATACCAGAGGGCACCTGTATAGTCGTCAATGTTGGCTCAAATGACTGCTTTAACGGAGGTAAGGCCCCAATTAAGACCATAGAAAAAGATTTCGAGAACCTAATTAAAGTCATGAAAAGGAAGACCACGAAATGTGTGGTAAGCGGCGTCATACCCCGGATTAAAACAAGCTCATACGGACAAAATAGAGCCATAGAAATTAACAACGCAGTCAAGGTCATGTGCGAACAAGAGAAGGTACTGTATGTGGACAATTGGACCACCTTTGTAGGGAACTCGTCCCTGTACAGCGGAGATGGCATTCATTTATCAGAAAAAGGCGTTCAGCACATGAGTGACACCGTAAATCATGCAACCTACATTGCCCATGAAAACAACACCAGTCAGGACCGAGAGATAACTATGCTAATAGACTCCTCTGAGTATTGACATAGCTACCCCCGGAAAAGCCCTCCCACAACTCCACCCAATCAAACTAATGAAATAAATATCCCCTTTGGTTTAAAACTCACGCATCCTAACCCACCCGCACAGTCAAGAGAAATAAATAACCCCGCCCAACCCTTCCAAGTCCATCACAACCAGTTACATGGAACCGTCAACCCCAATGGCCTACAAGTTGCGAAATTTACCCATCTGAACCACAAAACAAACTAAACAACCCCACCCAAGCCAACATAACCAATTGAATTAATTTGACACAACCCCAAACCCGTCCTTACCAATAAGAAAAACAAATCCAGCGCATGCTGAGAGAAATTATATAAAAATAATATCCATAAATGCCTGCTCAATAAGAAACAAAACAGACGAACTCAAATGTCTGTTATTAAATGAGAAAGTTGACGTTATTTGTATAACGGAAACACATCTGAACCTTAAAAATAAAGATCTACTTCATGAATATCACATAGAGCCATATCAAGTTTTTCATAAAGACCGTAACAATGGAAAACAAAGAGGGGGGGGTTGCAATGTATGTTGCAACCTACATAAACCCAGTTGAGGTGACTCTCCCCGAAAGTAATGCAGAAATAGTGTGCGTCAAAATAAATACAAAAATCATTAACTTAAATATCACTACAGCATACCGACCACCAAGACTAACTGTTGCCGATGATACAATTTTTTATGAAATACTAGAGAAAACCATTAATTCCGACGAAACAGTTTTACTAGGTGACTATAACCTCCCCCTACTTGACTGGAATACCGTGACCGGAAAAAATGCTGAGTCACGCCTAATGACAAGCTTCATCCAGGACAATTTTTTGACTCAACACGTAACACAGACGACGCGAGACAGGACTATATTAGACCCATAGACTCCTCTACATAAGGACTGGCATCGGCCATACTCGGGTCCCGGAACTTGGGTCCATTGTCAGGCCCACAAACTGAGGTCTTATTTTAGTTTTACTGGATATGGGACTTTGCGTTTTTACTCTACAACATCTTATTAACTAGAGCAACCAAGTAAAGGAAAATAAAACATTTGTTTTTGGTTGATTGACTCATGTCTCTTTCGTGATTGAACATAATAGGAAAATATACAGTTATAATGAGATAGTTTATAAGAACATGTATTATACAAGCAAAGCATCATACCATGACTTACATTAATTAAATATTAGAAGAAATTAAAGTAAAACCTTTGCAAAATACTCACCAAATACTCACCAAATTTCGCATAAGTGACACGACGCCAAGCCCTTCCCCAGGTAAATCGCCTTTCAAGCTACATTTGTATAAGCAGAAAATACTTGAGAAGGCGGCCGCGGCAGCTAGGGAACAAGCAAAACTACTTGGTGAGGATGAGGCTGTGAGTGAGGGTCAGCGTGGTGACCCTTCTCGTCCGCCATTGTCTCCCTTATCTACCCACGCCACCCAAGATGACCCGGATGCCCCGCATTCTTCCCCACCACCCCCACCATTGCCAAGGGTTGAGGACCCCCCACTTTCGGCCTATTTGCCTCCTAGGTCCCCCGACAGGAGACATACTGCTGCCGAAAAGGGGAAAGGTAGGAAATATACCAAAAAAATTAAGAAAAGTAAGAGACTTTTGTTCGAGGCTCCCGCAGCGTCCACCCCGGCCGGCCCCAGCCATACGTCCCCGCAACTTTCCCCACGGTCCTCCCCACCTCTCCCGCCTTCAACATGTCTTCCTGAAGAAGTCTTTGAGCTCGCATCACCAATACCTGGGCCTAGTGACAGTGAAACATTGCTTTCTGTCACTCGTCGCAGGCCAAGGAGCCCAGGACCTCGGGAGGACACAGCCTCACCTGCCACTCCTTCCCCACCTCGCCCACCCGCACGCCGCCCACGCATCACTGGTTCCCCGCCAGATTATGTGGGGGCCACTGATGATGAAGGGCACCTCTCTGAAGACTCTGGCCATGATTACATAGGTCCACCGTCAGGGCAAGATGACCACTCTGACGATGACTATATGGACATCGACGACCCTCGACCCATCCGCTTGGCCCGGCGTCGTGCTGCCCGTCGTGCTGCCCACCGCCCTGGCCGCCGCCCTCGCCGCCCTAGGGCGCGCGCCTCCCGAGTTGGCCGTGGGCGTGCTGGGCCACCAGCTGGAGCTCCTCGTCAGCGTAGACAAGACCCATTCTACGTTTTTCAGTGGCAAGACGTAGTTGATGAGGATGGATACAACCCTGATGTGCCAGCTTTTGATGAGGTACTGGAGGGTTCAGGCATTACCCCCAATTTTCCTGCAGGCCCCAATGCTCCACCACACGAACTATTTGAGGCCTTCTTGATGAGGAGGTGGTGGGCTATGTTGTCAAAGAGACAAATAAGCAGCACCAATTCCAGGTCCACTTTTTGGGAAAGGTGACCAAGGGCCACATGAGGCAGTGGACCCCAGTGACTCATAAAGAGTTCATGGTGTTCCTGGCACTCACCATGCTAATGCCTCATGTCAAGAAGCATAGGTTGCCTGACTATTGGATCACCAATGATCTGATATCCACCCCTGCCTTCGGGAAATATATGTCTCGCGACCGGTACCTTGATATCCTCGCAGCGCTCCATCTTGTCACCAACCTTGACGTCCACCTCCCAGACAAGCTGTGGAAGATTAGGACGTTGTACGAGATGATGCGAGAACGCTTCACCTCCTACTTCAAGCCCTTTCGCAAGGTCGTCATTGACGAGTCTCTTGTGCTGTTCCGGGGAAAACTCAGCTTCCGGCAGTACATCCCCTCAAAAAGACATCGCTTTGGCATAAAATTCTTTGTGCTGTGCGACTGCCAAACTGGCTATGTCCTGGACTTCCTGGTCTACAGCGGGAAGGAAGGGGACTTGCTTGTGGACCCCCTCATTGGCTTTGGCGGAGCAGTGGTGCAAGCCATGATGGACCGCTACTTTCACAAGAATCACGTCCTCTACACGGACAATTATTACACGTCCCCCACTCTCTCACAGTACCTGCATGAGCGCAAGACGGGGACTGTAGGCACAGTACGAGGGAAAAGGAAGGGCATGCCACCTTTCCCTCCAAAGACCAAAAAAGGTGATGTGTTCAAGAAGAAGTCGGGGCGCATTCTGGCTATCCACTGGCACGACCAGCGGAAGGTCAACCTCCTGACCACCATCCACAAGGGGGAAATGGTGGAGACTGGCAAGGTGGATCGCCGCACCCAGGCCAGGGTGACCAAGCCCGATGCTGTCCTGGACTACAACATCAACATGAGGCTGGTGGACAAGTCCGACATGCAGATAGGCTTCATTGACTGCCTGCGTACCTCGTGCAGATGGTACAAAAAGTTCTTTCTGCATATGGTGGACATGTCAGTTCTGAATGCCTACAACATATACAAGCTTCGGAATGTGAACACACCCATGAAGTTCAATAGCCTGCGGAGGTTCCAAAAGCAGGTGTTGACGGAGCTCCTGGAGAAGTATGCTACGCCACAGAGGGCAGTGGCACATCCTGGGCCCGCCGTTATTGACCACTTGCAGTGTGCTCAATACTTGATTAGGCACAGGCTTGGTTCCCTGCCTCAGAATGAATCAGGAAGAACACAGCAGAAGCGGTGCCATGTCTGCTACAACAGCAGGGTGAGGCCGAGGTCAGGTAAAAAGTCAACCATGGAGTGTGTGGAGTGCAAGGTGGCACTCTGTGCTTTAGAGTGCTTCTTTGATTACCACTCCAAGCTGGAGTTCTAATAATCATACTGAAATTGCCAAATAAAATGACAATATGTACACTATAATTATATATAGACAAAAAGTGGAAGAAAACCAATTTATTGTAATACAAAAGTCATGTATTATGAGAACATTGATACAAATACAATTACACCATAATAATATGTGAAAGTGACACATATGTATATACCAAGTGACATTCATATGATTAGAACCTATAGAAATATATAAATCAGTGAAAAAAGACACAATAAATTGTATATAAAACGTTTACAAATCATATAACTAAGTGAAAGTGACACAAGACCTAATATTTGATGGCCAAAGTATAATAAATACCTGTGATAACGAATAATCAGTGCCTAATACAACAATAACCTACCTCAATTACTAATAAAATGTACGGTATCGAGTGAAAATGAGCATTATCAGTGACAGTGACACTCTCTAAAGCATATTTGTCAAAGTGAAAGTGACACAAGACCTAATATTTGATGGCCAAAGTATAATAAACACCTGTGATAACGAATAATCAGTGCCTAATACAACAATAACCTACCTCAATTACTAATAAAATGTACGGTATCGAGTGAAAATGAGCATTATCAGTGACAGTGACACTCTCTAAAGCATATTTGTCAAAGTGAAAGTCACACAAGACCTAATATTTGATGGCCAAAGTATAATAAACACCTGTGATAACGAATAATCAGTGCCTAATACAACAATAACCTACCTCAATTACTAATAAAATGTACGGTATCGAGTGAAAATGAGCATTATCAGTGACAGTGACACTCTCTAAAGCATATTTGTCAAAGTGAAAGTGACACAAGACCTAATATATGATGGCCAAAGTATAATAAACACCTGTGATAACGAATAATCAGTGCCTAATACAACAATAAGCTACCTCAATTACTAATAAAATGTACGGTATAGAGTGAAAATTAGCAATATCAGTGACAGTGATACCCTAATAAACATATTTTATATAATTGGCCTCAAAATAACTAGAAAATATCAAATAAACATCACATTCTCAATATCAAACACTAAAATCGTCTAAGGGAGATAAATACTTTGGCGCGACGGTGCGTCGTAGCCATGGCCGGGGCGACGCGTCCGAACGCGGAAAGAATTTGCCGCCGAAAAGCACTCGTCTTCCCGCGCTCACCATTATGCAACCAGAGGGGCTAGAGACCTCTACTCAACGCCATTCGACAGAGGAAGGTTTGTGGAACATTATTCTTTTTTATTCACAACATTACATGCCATATTCATTGACTTACAGAGTAGTTAACATAGGCCAAAGATCGTCAAAACACCCGGTACCGGAGCACAGTCGCAAGCTATAGGCCCCGGGGCTGGAGGGTTAAAAGCACGTACACAAACACATTTCAGTTTTTCTGTACGTGTGTGTGATTGACTACATGAGTTAGCGAATAGCCATATGTAAGTATGTGTGTGTGTTTTTTTTTGTTTTTTGTTTTTTTTTATGTGAGTGAGGGAGATAAAAGGCAGACCTGCCTGTATTGAGTGCCTTCCCCAGAGTTGAAAGAGTGACAGGGCCAAAATCAAGGGACGTTCGAGCCAAAATGCCTGGACACATGGAATTTGAAGCAATTTAAGTCATAGAAAGAGGAAAGACTGATTCTGGGAGAGAGTTCCAGAGCTCAGCAGTTGAATAGAAGAAAGAATGAGAATAGCGTTTCACTCTTGGGTTGGAGAGTTGCACAGAGTAGGGATGGGATTTTGTTGCAAGACGGGTACTACGTACCCTACATAGAGGAGGTAGTATACACTGGGAAAGCTCTGAGGAACACTGATAATTGTAGTAGGGATAGAATAGCAAGAGAGATGCAACATTGCAGTGAAGAGAGAGAGATTGCAGAGAGTTGGTGAGAGGACGGGAGTTAATGAAACGAAAGGCTTTCCTTTCTACTTTCTCTAGGAGTGCGGTGTAAGAGGATCCCTCCCACATATGTGAACAATACTCAATACAAGAACGCACTATGCCAGAAGCTGTGCAGGGGTAAAGAACTCCTTGAGGTGTGTGTATGTGTGTGTGTGTGTTTAATCATATGTTTGGGTAAGCATATGTAAACAACCGTATACATATATATAAGTGTAGTTGTGTATGTATGTATGTATGTATGTGTGTGGGCTCCATCGGTGAAAGTGTTAATCCTTCATCAATGGCAATGCTATATGTGTCAATACATCTGTACATGTGTGTACAGCATAATTTATGGAATATGTCCTTTGTGATGTTGTTGTTGTTGTTGTTGTTGTTGTTGATCCCCAGGTTGTCTGGCCGAGCAGGCCCAAGATCCCGAGCAAGGCCAAGGCCATAACCAAGCACCTCCACAGAACTCTCCAAGCTTTACCCCTAAAGAATGCCCAGGTGACCGAAGCCTCTCCCAGGCGAGGGGCTGAGGAGAGTGTGGAAACACCTGGGACACTGAAGCCCCTTAACAGTTATGAAGAGAAAGTTGAGGGGCAAATGAAAAATGTGACACTTTGGCTCCCAGGCTGCCAATCTACTGTAAGTCGACAATAAAGAGGTCAATCCACGTAAGAGACGCCGCCACATGAGATCTAGAAAATGTATAAGTGAAAGAAACAGTCAGAGTAAGCGATGGGTATATCAGAGAACGCTGAACTCTCATTCTGATACACCAGCCCATCACCAGTCCTTTGTGTGTAATATAGCCTTTCCCACAATGTAGGTCTGTTGTGTGTGTTACGCTGGCCAGCTTGCCAGAATGTACTCATACTCGCTAGCACTCGCCAGGGCAGTGAAATGGGCTATAATAATCGTAGGATGATGTTCTTTCTTTCTTAGTGTTCATGTTGTCACAGACAGATCAGTGGTGGTCTTTATTCTTGTCTGTGACACTTGGAAGTATTTTATATCATTGATAGAGTATAAAATATGTAGAGTGAATTGCAAGGAGAGATAACGAGAAAGAGCAGCGAGGTGGTAGTGTGTGCGTGTGTATGTACGTGCGCATTCCTTGCTTAGGCGGGGTCACCCGCTCGTGATTGGCCGGCGGGCCTGACGCGTCATATGACGCCTGCTCTTCATGACGTAGTCATCTGTGATTGGAGGCCGCTGTCTCGCGTGCCTCTTCAGAGCTAGGTATGTTGTGCTTGGTCCTAGACGTCCCTTGCAATCTGTCCCCAATCTAACCCTCTGTACTACTGTTTCTCTCTCTGAACTTCTTCTTTTTCATACTTCTTGTCTTTATTCAATTACTTATCCCTTCTGGTTCTGCATACGACTTCCATAGTCGGCCAGTCGTATTACCAGCACCAGTTCTCACATATATGTTTTGCACTAGCTTTAGGGATTATTAGTCATAGTCACATGGTATCATAGTATTGGGGTGCTTCTAATTATTGAGTTGTTCTTTCCTACTATTTAATGCTAGACAGTGGAGGGTATCTTTGGTCGTTGTCTGAGTTATGTATGTGGCAAGTCAGAGCCTGTACGACTTCGACGGAGCTAGGTAGCCTGTAGCCTTTGTGCATATTTTTCCTTTGCGAGTGTAGCAGCATACAAGCGAAGGGCTTTTGCCTACTCTTACTTGTATGCTTGTTACCTAATTTTGTTGACCTCTGTGAAGCGCCAGGGTAAGACCAGATACTTGAGATCTGGACTTACCAAGAGAGCCTCCTAGTCACTTAACGTAACATAAGGGAAATCTGTTCAAGGGGAGAAAGTAGGCTACGAGCATGCTTGCGCTCTGCCTAGGTTCCTTGTACCTTTTATGCCACTGCTAGACTTTATTAGGGAGAAAGACAGCATTGTGTTTATTAACTTTAATTGCGTAGGCTTTAGGAATTATTCACACCTTATTTTTGCCTAGGTTGATGCATAGTGCACAACCCAGTTTGGCTGTTACGTTGGCTAAGGAAGTACTGTTTTGAATGGCTATTATTAGTGCTGGCACAGAGTTGTTGCACTCCCTTGTTTTATATATATGTATCCTACGTGTTGGTGTATTTAAGATACCCGCTTTGGTGTCCTGCCCCTGCATTATTTCTGTTCTATATTCGACGAGCATCTTAGAGCATCAGACGATTTCAGAAGATTCCATACCTGATTGCTGTAGGACTAGACTTCCAGTGTTTTCATAGAGCATTGAAGAGTTTAGTGTTGAATTGAGACTCACACTAAAGTTAACGTAAGCATATACTCCTTTATTAAATATTGTTATAGTTTATTTAAGCATTGTTATTACTTGACAGCATTTTATTAACGTAAAGTACTCCTGTTGGGGGTAGGCTTTGCCGTCACCGGAAAGCCTTTGTAGAAGTGCACTAAACCCAGTTAATTGATCCCCCATTTTCCAGTATATTAACTCTGGAGGGTTTAAGTGTTTTGTTCACCGGCGTAATAGTTCGAGGGTTTGGAATTAGCATACCGTTGTTGCAGATAATTATAGCCTATCTTCTAGTCCAATATTAAGTGCCATTGTTTATTTCGTAGTGCCGGTCGTAACAAATGGCGACCTTAGTCCAGTATATAGTGAACTGAACATTAGTTTTTTTTTGAGAAATCTTATTGCCATTTGCGGTTGCATTTATTTCTCGCAGTGTTGGCAGTGGACATTGTTTTCAGGATATATGAAACTTGTTGGAGTTTATTGGTGACCTAGTATTGCACTTAAAAACATCTTCAAATATTTGTTTGTGAATAAAGCTACGCGAGAGTTTGGCTACTTTTGTCTTGACTTGAGAATTTTTTGTTGACTCCATCATGTCACTGGACGGGTCTGAGCATAGTGAGGGCACAGTGCGAGAGACAGACGAGGAGGTGGAGAAGGTGGAGTTGGTAAACAGCATTCGGGTGGTGAACAATGAGGAAGATGCTCAGAGGTTTATGGAGGAGCCTGTGTCGGCGGACAGGGTGTCGGGGCTGGACCAGTAAGGACTGCAGTGTATAGCCACAGTCTTAGGGTTTTCTGGTACTAGCGGTTTGTCGAGAAATGAGCTGGTTACCTGTGTGCTGGGTGGGGTGCATGGGGGTTCGGGTGGAGTGGGAGCTGGGGCACCTTCGTCCCAGCCCCCATTCCACTCAACTCCTATCATGGCGCCCCCTCGGGTTCCGGAGCCGGGTACGTTCCCGCAGGCCGATGTCCGCTGGCGGTTGGGTATGCCTCTAGGTGACTCACGGGGTGGGTCCCCGGTAATAGCACCCCCTCCTCAGGGTTTGACTCCCGAGATGTTGTTTCAGCTCAAGCTCGCCAAACTCGAGCAGCGAAAGCATGAGTCTGAGCTCGAGCGCGCCAAACTTAAGCAGCAGGAGCGAGAGGCTGAGCTCAAGTATGAGTCTGCAAGGTATTGTGCCGATGTTGACCTAGAGAAAACTTGTGTAGAGGTGACGGGGAACCATTTCGTCCAGGGGGGTCGACCCCATGACCAGTCCCTGTCGCATCTACTAAAGTTGGTTCCAGTGTTTGATGAGTTAGGAGTTACAGAATTCTTTCTCCGTTTTGAGAAAAAGTGCGGGGAGCACAAATGGCCCGAGGAGAAGTGGGCAGTCCTTGTTTCGTCACGATTGACGGGGAAAGCACTCAAGGCGTACGATGCTTTGCCCCTAGATTCCTGCGTGAAATATGAGGCGTTGAAAGAGGCTGTCCTGAGGGCGTATGAGCTACAGCCAGAGACCTATAGGCTGAAGTTTAGGGCTGTTCCTAAAAGAAAGGAGAGTACTTTCCAGGAACACGCTAGAGAGCTGTCAGATGCATTTGAAAATTGGTTGAGGTCGGAGAAGGCAACTACTTTTGATGCAGTAAAGCAATTAGTGTTGTTAGAGCAATGTTTTAAATGTACTGGCAGTGACTTGACTCTTAACCTGAAAGAAAAGCAACAAAAACTCTGCAGGAGGAGGCTGAGCTGGCTGACCTCAGGTTGTCATTGATTCGTGGGTGCGGGTCTGCACAGAGAGCTGAGGCAGGTAACCCGGGGCATACCACTCCACCCCTCCCCCGAATTAATGACACAACAATTTACCCATTTAAGAGTACTGGTGCCAATTTTGATCCCAAGCCAAAACCCTTCCCGTTAAAGAAAGGCCAGGGCCCTTCCTCACCTCAGAGGAAGTCCAAGAGCGAAGTGGAGTGTTTCAACTGTCATGCGCGCTCATGTCCGAGCACACCGCCTATAGCAGTGGTGTCACTAGTGAGCAACATCGGTGTGTCTTTGAGGTCTTCCGCGTTTGCCCGGGGAAATATGTCGGTTGCGAAGTCACAGTCGGTGCAGAAGCAGCAGGAGGGCTCGTCACCCGTCCGAGATGCATTTTGTGGTCATAGGGGGCACGGCACTGTGAGGTGGGCTGGTGTGGAGCATAGGCTTGAGTTGCTGCGTGATACGGGCGCTTCCCAGACACTTATTAAGAACTTAACTGGCAAGCCTATTAACGCGGCTCGGGTTTTGGTGGTTCTAGGTATCAATGCTACACGGTCTTACCCGCTGGTCAGAGTGGAGCTTGAGGTGGACGGTGTGACACGGGAGTTGGATGTGGATGTTGTGGAGAAATTGCCAGTTGAGGGGGTCGACCTCCTTCTCGGTAACGACTTTGCGGTGCCTACTTCCGAGGTTCCACCCTTAGTCGTTGCCGAGAGGGCGGCCGACACGAGGGGCTCGAGAGATCTCAGTCCGCTCAGGTGTCACAGCCTAGTACTCAGGTTTCAGACCAGCGGAGGAAGGGTCGGAAGGAGAAAGTCAAGGCTGGTGGTCGGGTTGAGAGTTTGGACCCAGTGACACTCCTTGGTGACTCGGTACTTGCACCAAATTTGAGTTCCGGAGTGGCCCCAGAACCTGTCCCCCCTAGTGACATGGTAGGGCGTGATGGCACTCCGCGACAGAGTAGTTCCCAGGTGCAACTAGAAGATCTTAGTCTTGAGAGTTGTGGGAACGGGGCTATTGAACTCGACGAGGACGGGGAAGCATGTCATGTGAACCTGTTGAAGGAGTTTGTAAGGCACCCACCTGAGCAGCCCACTGTTCCTGTGTTGGTCTGCAGCGGCTGAGGTAAAGAAGGAGAGGGGGGCAGTGAAGCACAGGTGGTGGAGAGTTGGGATTGTCATGTCTCGGCGGAGCAGTGGGCGGGGAACACGACTCGGGTGGCTGTGGAAGCACTTGAGCACCTGCCTGAGCAGCAGTGTGCAGCGATCCAGCACCTGCTCGGTTCATACCCCACTGTTTGTGCCGAGCACCCAGGCTCACAACTCATGCGGTGCACGATGTTCCGCTGGCAGGTCACTTGGGTGTGAGTAAACCGTTGCCCTCGTTGTTTCAGTTGTTCAAGGTGGGCGATGAGACTTTGGCATGGTTGTCAGGTCAGGGTCGACCCATGGCTGCTAAGGGTGGTGGTCAGTATCAGGCCATTAAGCAGATTGGTAAGGTTAACTATGACCTAGATACGCCCGATCGTCGCATAGCCTCCCCATGCTGCCCTAGTCAAATGCAACAGCCCTACCATAGACCGACTGTATCTGGCCGTGGCGCTGAAGGCGGTGATGCTGCGCAGGCAGATTTAGTCGCAAGGAATGCGGGGGTGCGCATGTTCGGTATCGGCGGGGAAGCATTAGCACTTATGAACTTTGTGAGTGACTGCACAGGTGGTACAGATTGTCCCTCTTATGACCTGGCTGTTTTAGGGACAGAGGTGGAGAAGGAGGGAGACTATAGTTTAGAAGCTGTGGTCTCGGCTGGGTTGTGGGAGGACACTGAGCATGTTGTTCTTCGAGATAAGTTGCAACCTCTTGTTCCTAAGCGTCAAGAGAAGTTGTTTACTAGGCTGCGGCAGTGCGTCCGCATGGTTGTTGATTCTCCAGGCCTGATGTACGGGGTAAAACCCGACATGGAGGCTGGAGACAGTGCAAGGCTCAAATTGACTCCCTACCGTATAAATCCTGCTCAACAGCCTGTCGTGAAAGCAGAGCTAGTCTTCATGTTGGAGAAGGGTCTGAGGGATAAAGGATATCGTGAGTGGTCATTGCCAGTGACTTTGCAACCTGAGTTGAGTGGCAAGATCCGTGTTTGTGTTGATTGCAAGAGTGTGGGTGCATTATCCCTGACAGACGCCTATCCATTACCCAGAGTTGACGACCCCATAGACCGCATCGGGGCTGCCTCGTTTATCACTAAGGTGGAAATAGTGAAAGGTTATTGGCTGGCCCCGTTGCCGGAGAGAGCGAAGAGAAGTGCCAGTCTTGTGATGGACTGGGCAGTTTATCAGTGTCAGGTGTTGTTTTGCTGCCGGAACACAAGTTGGATGTGTGGCATGTTAAGGACACTGATAATGTTCTGGCTGATTGTTTGTCACGGGAGGGTATGTTTTAAGGAGAACCCTCGCTGTTCAGTCAGTGTTTGTTTGAGAGTGGAGAAAAATTAGGCTTGCCCCTGTAGTGTAAAGCCGCCAAAAACACTATTAAAAATATAAAAACCTCACATAAAAACTCTTTCTTTTTGATAGTATAAAAGTGCAGTATGATACAGCAAGAATCTAAGACCTCCTGTGTTTTTGTCTTAGTAGGCTAGGCTTTGTGAAGCTTGCTCGTTGAGCGTAATATTGATAAGCTATACTATTATTTTGGGAAAGTGTTGTGTAGATTTTTTGTTTTCATAATGAAGTGTTTTATGTTTGTGATTGTGCCTTGTTTTCACAACTTGGGAGAGTAGCTGGGTGATGCAGGGTTGGTGGGCATTCTGTCTGGCCAGATGTGGCGTTCACCTGAGGTTAAAAAGTCCCACATATTGGGCGGGGTGTTACGCTGGCCAGCTTGCCAGAATGTACTTGTACACGCTAGCGCTCGCCAGGGCAGTGAAATGGGCTATAATAATCGTAGGATGATGTTCTTTCTTTCTTAGTGTTCATGTTGTCACAGACAGATCAGTGGTGGTCTTTATTCTTGTCTGTGACACTTGGAAGTATTTTATATCATTGATAGAGTATAAAATATGTAGAGTGAATTGCAAGGAGAGAGAATGAGAAGGAGCAGCGAGGTGGTAGTGTGTGCGTGTGTATGTACGTGCGCATTCCTTGCTTAGGTGGGGCCACCCGCTCGTGATTGGCCGGCGGGCCTGACGCGTCATATGACGCCTGCTCTTCATGACGTAGTCGTCTGTGATTGGAGGCCGCTGTCTCGCGTGCCTCTTCAGAGCTAGGTATGTTGTGCTTGGTCCTAGACGTCCCTTGCAATCTGTCCCCAATCTAACCCTCTGTACTACTGTTTCTCTCTCTGAACTTCTTCTTTTTCATACTTCTTGTCTTTATTCAATTACTTATCCCTTCTGGTTCTGCATACGACTTCCATAGTCGGCCAGTCGTATTACCAGCACCAGTTCTCACATATATGTTTTGCACTAGCTTTAGGGATTATTAGTAATAGTCACATGGTATCATAGTATTGGGGTGCTTCTAATTATTGAGTTGTTCTTTCCTACTATTTAATGCTAGACAGTGGAGGGTATCTTTGGTCGTTGTCTGAGTTATGTATGTGGCAAGTCAGAGCCTGTACGACTTCGACGGAGCTAGGTAGCCTGTAGCTTTTGTGCATATTTTTCCTTTGCGAGTGTAGCAGCATACAAGCGAAGGGCTTTTGCCTACTCTTACTTGTATGCTTGTTACCTAATTTTGTTGACCTCTGTGAAGCGCCAGGGTAAGACCAGATACTTGAGATCTGGACTTACAAAGAGAGCCTCCTAGTCACTTAACGTAACATAAGGGAAATCTGTTCAAGGGGAGAAAGTAGGCTACGAGCATGCTTGCGCTCTGCCTAGGTTCCTTGTACCTTTTATGCCACTGCTAGACTTTATTAGGGAGAAAGACAGCATTGTGTTTATTAACTTTAATTGCGTAGGCTTTAGGAATTATTCACACCTTATTTTTGCCTAGGTTGATGCATAGTGCACAACCCAGTTTGGCTGTTACGTTGGCTAAGGAAGTACTGTTTTGAATGGAGGCGTTCATTCGCGGAACGTGTTGACCGCCCAAAATAAAAAAACGAGTAAATCGCGTCTGAAGTTTGCCGACTTATAAAAAGCTGTAACTATCAGACCCGATTAAGGAGAGAGGTGACAGTGTTATCAAAATGTTCGGAAAATAGTATCTAGCCACGTACCACAAAAAAAATTATAATAAATTGCTTGTAATTTATCGCAGAACATGATAGTTGCCCAAAATAAAAAAAAGAGTAAATCGCGTCTGAAGTTTGCCGACTTATAAAAATCTGTAACTATCAGACCCGATTAAGGAGAGAGGTGACAGTGTTATAAAAATGTTCGGAAAATAGAGTCTAGCCACGTACCACAAACAAAATAATAATAAATTGCTTGTAATTTATCGCAGAACATGATAGTTGCCCAAAATAAAATAAAACATAAATCGCGTCTGAAGTTTGCCGACTTATAAAAAGCTGTAACTATCAGACCCGATTAAGGAGAGAGGTGACAGTGTTATCAAAATGTTCGGAAAATAGTATCTAGCCATGTACCACAAAAAAAATAAAAATAAATTGCTTGTAATTAATAGTAACGTGAGTGTGATTGAAATAATCCCATGATTTTATAACCCCATATCAATTCAATACTGTAGAAACGTTGAGAAAAAGCAAATGTATAACAATAAAACATAAATAATATTATCAGTGAATAATAATAAGACATGGAAGAGTAGGGTAAGATAATAGAAACATAATTTTATAAAATTAATAAGCGATAATAAAGATTAGAAAATGGAGGAAGACATGAATAAGTAAAACACAAGAATAGAGTAATAATTTTGCTACTTTAATGTTATTGATTTATTATTATAGAAAGTAATCTAGTATTACTGTTAATTAATTAATTTGGGATGTTTTATTCAGCTTGGGAAGGACATGATTTTACAAAATTTTAATCTAAGGAAGGAATTTGATGGCTAGTTACTATAATGTTCTTGTGTAAAGATTGCTATTGTTTAACAATTTTACCTTACTAAAATGCATTATTACTCTATTCTATTGTTACATTTATATATTCATACTCACCGAGTAGTCAGGCAGTGTCGCTATCACTGTCACTATCATCTGCATACTCTTGCAGGTTGTCATCAATATCAGAGGAGTCAGAGTTGTTGTCCAAGGCTGGTCTAGCTGCTCTACTGAGGTCCCTCTGCATACGAAAAAGTTCGTGGTAATACTCCGAGTGGATTGGCGGAATGTAGGATAGCAGGTCGTGGACAGCTTGGAGTTTGTCAGCTTGAAGTTTGATGGCAGCTGGGTACTTGGGGGTGAGTGGCACTCGTGACAGATTAAAGGCCGATGGAGCATACTTGGCTTTACCTGGCATAAGCCTGAGACAATGCAGAGGCCCCTCGTAGCCTCGAGACAGCTGATACCCATCCCTATATTGCAGAGTAAAGCAGAATCGGCGACATTCAGAGAATAGGAGTGGCTTGGCGGGTGTACGGTGAGTTATGACACTTTGCAACAGGTCTAAGTTTAAAAAGTCCTCTCTCACCATGGGAATGACCTTGTTACCTGCGTGGACCGCACGCTCAATCACCTTGATATAGTGTTCAAAATCATAGATGTTCCCCTCAACCCTGAAGCGCTTTTCTATGTTCCCAAAAGCCCTGTCACACGCCATGTAACTATGTCCTGGGATGAGGAAATAATGGACCACTTCCTGAAGACGGCGACTGTGCAGTTCGTAAAGATGGCAGAGCATGATATTAATGTTCTTATTCTGTCCACCACAATTGTCACTGAATAGTATAAGCTTGCCAAAATCACCATGACATAGTACTTCATTCTCGATCCACTTTTTGATGCACGAACCCACCTCGACCGAGCCACGCCCACCTGTCACCTCATCCCACACGAAGAACTGGTTTTCACCGGTCTTGAGGTTGGAAATGCATAAATTGTACAGCCAGACTTTCTTCTTATAGTAGGCAGCATTAGTGGTGAGACGAGGTATTGGCTGTGTCTGTTGGAGGTCCAAGGCTATGACACGAGTATCATCGTCCCTGTCCTGCCCCAGAGTCTTCATAAGTGTTTGTGCCTGCCGTGCCATCGCCAGGTGTTCATCAAGTTCAGCCTGCAAGATTGCCTTATCTGCGTCATTACTGGCATGTTTCAAAGTGGTCTTAGCTAGGTCACAGGTCGAGCAAGTATCAGTATTTGGTGGTGAGAAGGAGAGTTCTTTACTTTTGAAAACTTTCCGGTAATAACTTTCCTTGACTACGCTGTTGTTAGGATAATTCTCAGCCATCCAGGTAGAATACAGGTGGTACATCCGGCTTAAACTCAACGATGTCTCTAGGTACCGCAAATTGGGCGATTTGGCTCTGCTATAATGGCTGGTAACGCTGGGGAATGATGCAATGTGTTTGTGCACACGCTTTGCATCAGGACCTGCAATGGTGACACGGTTCTTGTGTTGCCCGCGGCCGTCTCTCTTCGGTGTACCAGTGTCACTCACGTGGGTCAGGGCATTCTCTAATCTTGTCCTACCTATGGCTAAAATGTTGATGAAGGCTGTCTTGCAAACCTTATAAGTTGTAGACTGGTAGGAGAGAGTAAATTTGCGGGTGCATGATCGATGGGGACCAGGGTTGTTGATGTCGGCAGGCTTTCTTCGTCGTTTCACTGGCACTGACAGAACGTGTTTCTGAATGAAGGTATTCTGGACTAACCAATCTCCAGTTTGCCAGAAGTTATTGTGGATTGCTTGGCGGATAGGTTCAGCAATTTTATCGTAGCATCCATCATTGCAAGGCGGCCCAATAACTCTAGCATTCACTGTATTTCCTGTTTGGCGGCTGACATATTCCTTCCCAGTATTTCTCTTGTTCCTGGCGATTATTTCAGACCAATTGTCCGGGTTACACCTCTTTTTTATAGGTGGGGGTGGGCTCCCACTATCACTCTCACTCTCACTATCACTCATTGTTCAGGGAAGCACTGCAACACGGTCAAAACGGCACAAAAACAACACCAGGTGCGAGGTAAATGATCCGTACGGCGTGAGAGCTGAGCTAGACTGTATTGTGGTGGGAGAACAGAGAGCAACGCGCGCCGTGAGTGGCTGAGCTGGCGCCCACGCGGTACCATAGCCGGGCTGTCATTGGCTGGCTGAACACACGCTGCCTGGGTGGCGCGTATCACCCTATGCGATGCAGAGACTAGGGCTAGGCAAACGCCCTGTCAACACGGATGAAAGTGCGTCGTACTTTATGCGATTTTCAACCATGTTGACATTCTCAAATATAGCTCCCTACCGCGGCTCCAGATTCGAGAAGGTTGTGGCAATATAATGCGATAATATAACGGCTTTTGCCAGAGGTGGCGGTTATCACATTCCGCGAATGAGCGCCTCAATTATGGCTATTATTAGTGCTGGCACAGAGTTGTTGCACTCCCTTGTTTTATATATATGTATCCTACGTGTTGGTGTATTTAAGATACCCGCTTTGGTGTCCTGCCCCTGCATTATTTCTGTTCTATATTCGACGAGCATCTTAGAGCATCAGACGATTTCAGAAGATTCCATACCTGATTGCTGTAGGACTAGACTTCCAGTGTTTTCATAGAGCATTGAAGAGTTTAGTGTTGAATTGAGACTCACACTAAAGTTAACGTAAGCATATACTCCTTTATTAAATATTGTTATAGTTTATTTAAGCATTGTTATTACTTGACAGCATTTTATTAACGTAAAGTACTCCTGTTGGGGGTAGGCTTTGCCGTCACCGGAAAGCCTTTGTAGAAGTGCACTAAACCCAGTTAATTGATCCCCCGTTTTCCAGTATATTAACTCTGGAGGGTTTAAGTGTTTTGTTCACCGGCGTAATAGTTCGAGGGTTTGGAATTAGCATACCGTTGTTGCAGATAATTATAGCCTATCTTCTAGTCCAATATTAAGTGCCCTTGTTTATTTCGTAGTGCCGGTCGTAACAAATGGCGACCTTAGTCCAGTATATAGTGAACTGAACATTAGTTTTTTTTTGAGAAATCTTATTGCCATTTGCGGTTGCATTTATTTCTCGCAGTGTTGGCAGTGGACATTGTTTTCAGGATATATGAAACTTGTTGGAGTTTATTGGTGACCTATTATTGCACTTAAAAACATCTTCAAATATTTGTTTGTGAATAAAGCTACGCGAGAGTTTGGCTACTTTTGTCTTGACTTGAGAATTTTTTGTTGACTCCATCATGTCACTGGACGGGTCTGAGCATAGTGAGGGCACAGTGCGAGAGACAGACGAGGAGGTGGAGAAGGTGGAGTTGATAAACAGCATTCGGGTGGTGAACAATGAGGAAGATGCTCGGAGGTTTATGGAGGAGCCTGTGTCGGCGGACAGGGTGTCGGGGCTGGACCAGTAAGGACTGCAGTGTATAGCCACAGTCTTAGGGTTTTCTGGTACTAGCGGTTTGTCGAGAAGTGAGCTGGTTACCTGTGTGCTGGGTGGGGTGCATGGGGGTTCGGGTGGAGTGGGAGCTGGGGCACCTTCGTCCCAGCCCCCATTCCACTCAACTCCTATCATGGCGCCCCCTCGGGTTCCGGAGCCGGGTACGTTCCCGCAGGCCGATGTCCGCTGGCGGTTGGGTATGCCTCTAGGTGACTCACGGGGTGGGTCCCCGGTAATAGCACCCCCTCCTCAGGGTTTGACTCCCGAGATGTTGTTTCAGCTCGAGCTCGCCAAACTCGAGTAGCGAAAGCATGAGTCTGAGCTCGAGCGCGCCAAACTTAAGAAGCAGGAGCGAGAGGCTGAGCTCAAGTATGAGTCTGCAAGGTATTGTGCCGATGTTGACCTAGAGAAAACTTGTGTAGAGGTGACGGGGAACCATTTCGTCCAGGGGGGTCGACCCCATGACCAGTCCCTGTCGCATCTACTAAAGTTGGTTCCAGTGTTTGATGAGTTAGGAGTTACAGAATTCTTTCTCCGTTTTGAGAAAAAGTGCCGGGAGCACAAATGGCCCGAGGAGAAGTGGGCAGTCCTTGTTTCGTCACGATTGACGGGGAAAGCACTCAAGGCGTACGATGCTTTGCCCCTAGATTCCTGCGTGAAATATGAGGCGTTGAAAGAGGCTGTCCTGAGGGCGTATGAGCTACAGCCAGAGACCTATAGGCTGAAGTTTAGGGCTGTTCCTAAAAGAAAGGAGAGTACTTTCCAGGAACACGCTAGAGAGCTGTCAGATGCATTTGAAAATTGGTTGAGGTCGGAGAAGGCAACTACTTTTGATGCAGTAAAGCAATTAGTGTTGTTAGAGCAATTTTTTAAATGTACTGGCAGTGACTTGACTCTTAACCTGAAAGAAAAGCAACAAAAACTGCAGGAGGAGGCTGAGCTGGCTGACCTCAGGTTGTCATTGATTCGTGGGTGCGGGTCTGCACAGAGAGCTGAGGCAGGTAACCCGGGGCATACCACTCCACCCCTCCCCGAATTAATGACACAACAATTTACCCATTTAAGAGTACTGGTGCCAATTTTGATCCCAAGTCAAAACCCTTCCCGTTAAAGAAAGGCCAGGGCCCTTCCTCACCTCAGAGGAAGTCCAAGAGCGAAGTGGAGTGTTTCAAGTGTCATGCGCGCTCATGTCCGAGCACACCGCCTATAGCAGTGGTGTCACTAGTGAGCAACATCGGTGTGTCTTTGAGGTCTTCCGCGTTTGCCCGGGGAAATATGTCGGTTGCGAAGTCACAGTCGGTGCAGAAGCAGCAGGAGGGCTCGTCACCCGTCCGAGATGCATTTTGTGGTCATAGGGGGCACGGCACTGTGAGGTGGGCTGGTGTGGAGCATAGGCTTGAGTTGCTGCGTGATACGGGCGCTTCCCAGACACTTATTAAGAACTTAACTGGCAAGCCTATTAACGCGGCTCGGGTTTTGGTGGTTCTAGGTATCAATGCTACACGGTCTTACCCGCTGGTCAGAGTGGAGCTTGAGGTGGACGGTGTGACACGGGAGTTGGATGTGGATGTTGTGGAGAAATTTCCAGTTGATGGGGTCAACCTCCTTCTCGGTAACGACTTTGCGGTGCCTACTTCCGAGGTTCCACCCTTAGTCGTTGCCGAGAGGGCGGCCGACACGAGTAGGGAGGGGCAAGAGGGGCTCGAGAGATCTCAGTCCGCTCAGGTGTCACAGCCTAGTACTCAGGTTTCAGACCAGCGGAGGAAGGGTCGGAAGGAGAAAGTCAAGGCTGGTGGTCGGGTTGAGAGTTTGGACCCAGTGACACTCCTTGGTGACTCGGTACTTGCACCAAATTTGAGTTCCGGAGTGGCCCCAGAACCTGTCCCCCCTAGTGACATGGTAGGGCGTGATGGCACTCCGCGACAGAGTAGTTCCCAGGTGCAACTAGAAGATCTTAGTCTTGAGAGTTGTGGGAACGGGGCTATTGAACTCGACGAGGACGGGGAAGCATGTCATGTGAACCTGTTGAAGGAGTTTGTAAGGCGCCCACCTGAGCAGCCTACTGTTCCTGTGTTGGTCTGCAGCGGCTGAGGTGAAGAAGGAGAGGGGGGCAGTGAGGCACAGGTGGTGGAGAGTTGGGATTGTCATGTCTCGGCGGAGCAGTGGGCGGGGAACACGAGTCGGGTGGCTGTGGAAGCACTTGAGCACCTGCCTGAGCAGCAGTGTGCAGCGATCCAGCACCTGCTCGGTTCATACCCCACTGTTTGTGCCGAGCACCCAGGCTCACAACTCATGCGGTGCACGATGTTCCGCTGGCAGGTCACTTGGGTGTGAGTAAACCGTTGGCCTCGTTGTTTCAGTTGTTCAAGGTGGGCGATGAGACTTTGGCATGGTTGTCAGGTCAGGGTCGACCCATGGCTGCTAAGGGTGGTGGTCAGTATCAGGCCATTAAGCAGATTGGTAAGGTTAACTATGACCTAGATACGCCCGATCGTCGCATAGCCTCCCAATGCTGCCCTAGTAAAATGCAACAGCCCTACCATAGACCGACTGTATCTGGCCGTGGCGCTGAAGGCGGTGATGCTGCGCAGGCAGATTTAGTCGCAAGGAATGCGGGGGTGCGCATGTTCGGTATCGGCGGGGAAGCATTAGCACTTATGAACTTTGTGAGTGACTGCACAGGTGGTACAGATTGTCCCTCTTATGACCTGGCTGTTTTAGGGACAGAGGTGGAGAAGGAGGGAGACTATAGTTTAGAAGCTGTGGTCTCGGTTGGGTTGTGGGAGGACACTGAGCATGTTGTTCTTCGAGATAAGTTGCAACCTCTTGTTCCTAAGCGTCAAGAGAAGTTGTTTACTAGGCTGCGGCAGTGCGTCCGCATGGTTGTTGATTCTCCAGGCCTGATGTACGGGGTAAAACCCGACATGGAGGCTGGAGACAGTGCAAGGCTCAAATTGACTCCCTACCGTATAAATCCTGCTCAACAGCCTGTCGTGAAAGCAGAGCTAGTCTTCATGTTGGAGAAGGGTCTGAGGGATAAAGGATATCGTGAGTGGTCATTGCCAGTGACTTTGCAACCTGAGTTGAGTGGCAAGATCCGTGTTTGTGTTGATTGCAAGAGTGTGGGTGCATTATTCCTGACAGACGCCTATCCATTACCCAGAGTTGACGACCCCATAGACCGCATCGGGGCTGCCTCGTTTATCACTAAGGTGGAAATAGTGAAAGGTTATTGGCTGGCCCCGTTGCCGGAGAGAGCGAAGAGAAGTGCCAGTCTTGTGATGGACTGGGCAGTTTATCAGTGTCAGGTGTTGTTTTGCTGCCGGAACACAAGTTGGATGTGTGGCATGTTAAGGACACTGATAATGTTCTGGCTGATTGTTTGTCACGGGAGGGTATGTTTTAAGGAGAACCCTCGCTGTTCAGTCAGTGTTTGTTTGAGAGTGGAGAAAAATTAGGCTTGCCCCTGTAGTGTAAAGCCGCCAAAAACACTATTAAAAATATAAAAACCTCACATAAAAACTCTTTCTTTTTGATAGTATAAAAGTGCAGTATGATACAGCAAGAATCTAAGACATCCTGTGTTTTTGTCTTAGTAGGCTAGGCTTTGTGAAGCTTGCTCGTTGAGCGTAATATTGATAAGCTATACTATTATTTTGGGAAAGTGTTGTGTAGATTTTTTGTTTTCATAATGAAGTGTTTTATGTTTGTGATTGTGCCTTGTTTTCACAACTTGGGAGAGTAGCTGGGTGATGCGGGGTTGGTGGGCATTCTGTCTGGCCAGATGTGGCGTTCACCTGAGGTTAAAAAGTCCCACATATTGGGCGGGGTGTTACGCTGGCCAGCTTGCCAGAATGTACTCGTACACGCTAGCGCTCGCCAGGGCAGTGAAATGGGCTATAATAATCGTAGGATGATGTTCTTTCTTTCTTAGTGTTCATGTTGTCACAGACAGATCAGTGGTGGTCTTTATTCTTGTCTGTGACACTTGGAAGTATTTTATATCATTGATAGAGTATAAAATATGTAGAGTGAATTGCAAGGAGAGAGAATGAGAAGGAGCAGCGAGGTGGTAGTGTGCGTGTGTATGTACGTGCGCATTCCTTGCTTAGGCGGGGCCACCCGCTCGTGATTGGCCGGCGGGCCTGACGCGTCATATGACGCCTGCTCTTCATGACGTAGTCGTCTGTGATTGGAGGCCGCTGTCCTAGTAAGGTCGTGCGGGCATCCTTCTCGCGTGACTCTTCAGAGCTTGGTATGTTGTACTTGGTCCTAGACGTCCCTTGCAATCTGTCCCGAATCTAACCCTCTGTACTACTGTTTCTCTCTCTGAACTTCTTCTTTTTCATACTTCTTGTCTTTATTCACTTACTTATCCCTTCTGGTTCTGCATACGACTTCCATAGTCGGCCAGTCGTACTACCAGCACCAGTTCTCACATATATGTTTTGCACTAGCTTTAGGGATTATTAGAGTCATAGTCACATGGTATCATAGTATTGGGGTGCTTCTAATTATTGAGTTGTTCTTTCCTACTATTTAATGCTAGACAGTGGAGGGTATCTTTGGTCGTTGTCTGAGTTATGTATGTGGCAAGTCAGAGCCTGTACGACTTCGACGGAGCTAGGTAGCGTGTAACCTTTGTGCATATTTTTCCTTTACGAGTGTAGCAGCATACAAGCGAAGGGCTTTTGCCTACTCTTACTTGTATGCTTGCTACCTCATTTTGTTGGCCTTTGTGGAGCGCCAGGGTAATACCAGATACTTGAGATCTGGACTTACCAAGAGAGCCTCATAGTCACTTAACGTAACATAAGGGAAATCTGTTCAAGGGGAGACAGTAGGCTACGAGCATGCTTGTGCTCTGCCTAGGTTCCTTGTACCTTTTATGCCACTGCTAGACTTTATTAGTGAGAAAGACAGCATTGTGTTTATTAACTTTAATTGCGTAGGCTTTAGGAATTATTCACGCCTTATTTTAGCCTAGGTTGATGCATAGTGCACAACCCAGTTTGGCTGTTACGTTGGCTAAGGAAGTACTGTTTTGAGTGGCAATTATTAGTGCTGTCACAGAGTTGTTGCACTCCCTTGTTTTATATATATGTATCCTACATGTTGGTGTATTTAAGATACACGCTTTGGTGTCCTGCCCCTGCATTATTTCTGTTCTATATTCGACGAGCATCTTTGAGCATCAGACGTTTTCAGAAGATTCCATATCTGATTGCTGTAGGACTAGACTTTCAGTGTTTTCATAGAGCATTGAAGAGTTTAGTGTTGAGTTGAGACTCACACTAAAGTTAACGTAAGCATATACTCCTTTATTATATCTTGTTATAGTTTATTTAAGCATTGTTATTACTGGAGAGTATTTTATTAACGTAAAGTACTCCTGTTGTGAGTAGGCTTTGCCGTCACCGGAAAGCCTTTCTAGAAGTGCACTAAACCCAGTTAATTGAAACCCCGTTATCCAGTAGATTAACTCTGGAGGGTTTAAGTGTTTTGTTCACCGGCGTATTAGTTCGAGGGTTTGGAATTAGCGTACCGTTGTTGCAGATATAGCCTATCTTCTAGTCCATTATTAAGTGCCCTTGTTTATTTCGTAGTGCCGGTCGTAACATGTGTGTGGAGGAACCAAAGGCATTACACTGATTTGTTTTGCGTCTGTATTGAATTTGACCAATTAATCTGGATTAGTTATTTGTAATTTGGTTGATGTGCACGGTATGACATACGCAGTAGCTAGCTCTCTCTCTCTCTCTCTCTCTCTCTCTCTCTCTCTCTCTCTCTCTCTCTCTCTCTCTCTCTCTCTCTCTCTCTCTCTCTCAGGTCATGCCAAATATTAGCTGTCTTCCAGTGTTCATATTATGGAGGCAGTGAGGGGGTCCATGTTTGTGAGGTGTTGGTGATGAAGAAAGAGGGAGACGAGAGGCTTACCACCTTGATGATGGTGAATGAGAGAGAGAGAGAGAGAGAGAGAGAGAGAGAGAGGGACGTCAATTTCCACAGACACCAGGAAGGATATGAAAGATGTGCCATTGAATAAAGGAGAGAGATACATCGCTGCCTTGTGCAAGTGTTTGTCTCTCTCTCGGCCATTGTACACTCAGCGGCGTTCTACAGTGGATAAAACATGGCTTAGTGAAAGGAAATAAAGAGTAGTTTATTAATGGGGAAGCCATCACAACGTGGACCACTGTAACTAGTGGTGTACCTCAAGGAGGTCTTAGGGAAAGGAAATAAAGAGTAGTTATAATGGGGAAGCATCAACGTGGACCAATGTAACTAGTGGTGTACCTCAAGGATCGGCTTAGTGAAAGGAAACAAAGAGTAGTTATTAATGGGGAAGCATCAACGTGGACCAATGTAACTAGTGGTGTACCTCAAGGATCGGCTTAGTGAAAGGAAATAAAGAGTAGTTATTAATGGGGAAGCATCAACGTGGACCAATGTAACTAGTGGTGCACCTCAAGGATCGGCTTAGTGCAAGGAAACAAAGAGTAGTTATTAATGGGGAAGCATCAACGTGGACCAATGTAACTAGTGGTGTAGCTCAAGGATCAGTGCTGGGGCCAATACTTTTCCTAATTTACATTAACGACATAGATGAGGGTCTTGTCACGAAATTATAGAGCTTAGTGTATATGTAAGACAAGACGAAACAGTGATTCAGTTGGTTCAGATGCATAGTGACATGAACACTAGTTTCATGGTCGGCTTAAAGTGCTTCAAGTACAAAGATTATTATTCATTGTAGCATTAGAGTTCCAAAGATCTTTATTATTGTTTCGATCTGTTCATCCATTTTTGTCTTTAATCTTAGTTAAGTGTTTTATGCAAAGTAGCTGACGTAGGTAAAATAGTTTCTGATTGGTCATTTATATCTTTGTGTTTTCTTCCAGCAAAGGAGGGATTTGAGAAGCAGTTTAGGGTCGGACATCACTTGCAGTGGAGGTGGTTGGGAGCTACCGCCATTACCCTGGGGTCACAGGGTCAGTTGGATTTACTACCTGTCCAAGCTACCGCGCCAGTGGTTCTACAGTGTTTATCGGTGTTTTGCGGTCAAGTTTAATGGAACCTATGTAACTGTAGTTCGGTATAGCGTTATTGTGGTAACTTGTGGCTCATTTACGATTGAAGTTAAAGTAACTGTAGAGTTGCGTAACGCTATTGTGGTAACTTGATGATAATTGTGATAGCATAATTTAGTTAATCTAGGCCGGTATTTAAAGCTTGGATTGGTGACTGTGACAGGGTGATGCGGTTCCCGGCCATGCCCAACGTAAGTGGTGTCTGTGTTTTTAAGCTAGGTTAGCATAGGAATATTATCTCCATTAATTTAGTATTCATAAGTCAACTATTCAAGTATTGGACTGACGTTACCTGTATTTATGTGATCCTAATAGATTAACTTTGCTTTAACTATTAATTTGCGAGTGTACATTAAAGAAAGGATCAAGGACTTCCAAACTCTTACTAGCTTGATGTCCTATGTTATGAGTAGTGAAAAGATCAGTGAATATTTGAATGGTTGATGGTTTGACTTTGAATTGATTCACTTGATTGCTTAAGTATATCGGTAATAACTTGTTTAACTTTATATATTAGATTGAGGGTTTGTAATTGATACTTTAAAGGTTGAAGTAGGGGCAAACTTTTACAAGCTTAACTTCATACATATATAAAGCATAGCTAGATTCTTAAATATTTGTTTGTTTGTATATACGTTGCTTGTTCATTAAAATAAGAAGTGTTTCTGGTGTATTACTCTCCTGTCAAATGATTTGGGTCTGGTATTCTAAGAATTGTATTTGTATAAAGGTAAAAGAACCTGGATCCTGGTTTATTAGTAGTGATTATTGCAAAAATAGAACTGAGATCGTGACAATGGCGACCGTGACATGACCCAAATAATTTACAAGAGAGTGAGCTTTGACTTAAAGTTTTAATAGTTCTTGACAATGACTTCCACTAAAGAATTATGCGAGTTAGGCAAAGAGCTAGGTTTTGAGGGTGAACAACTCTTGACTTTTATCAAAGATGAGCAGACTAGGGAGAGAGACCTTAGACATGAGGAAAGGGAAAAACGACAAGAAGATAGTCGCATGTTAGAGCTTCAGCTACAGGTACACCAGGCTAGAAGTGAGACCCATCAGGATAATGTTTTGGTTAAGGCCAAATGGCCATCACTTCCTCCATTCGATGAAAATAAGGATGACTGCGATGCATATCTATGTCGTTTTGAATTATTTACTCATTCCGCTAGATGGCCAAGGGAAAGCTGGGGTGTTGTTCTAAGCTCTTATTTATGTGGATCTGCATTAGAAACTTATGCTAGACTCTTAGAAGAAGATGTAGTACAGTATGACAGCATAAAATTAGCTTTAATGAACAGATTTGAGTGTACTAGTGAGGCGTTTAGAAAGAGGTTTCGTCACTGTAAGCCACAACGAGGAGAGAGGGTGGAGCAGTTCATAGGTCGGTTGAAGAATCTTTTGAAGCTCTGGGTTGAGCTGTCAGATTGTGAGGAAACTTTTGAGTCTCTGGTTGACTTGTTACTTATGGAGCAATTTCTACAACCTTGTGGGAGAAATTTACAAGTGTATTTAAGAGAGCGATACCCCTTGACTTTACCTAGAATGGTGGAACTTGCAGAAGGCTATGTAATGGCACATGGAGGACTGACTAACAATGCAAAAACTTACACTGAAGGAAGTACAGAGAAAGAGGCTGATCCAGGAAAGACTAGTGGGGATAGGTCAGAAAAGTCTAGAGTGAAGTTCGCTGGGAAGTGTTATAATTGCGGAAAATCTGGGCATAAATTGGTTCAGTGTCGCGAACCTAAGAAAAGACAAAATTTAGGAAATGCATGCCAGAAAATTTCAAGTCTTAAGTTTGAGGCAAATGCACATAATCCAGATGAAGTTTTGCGATGTGGTAAGTCTGTTGAAGTGGTTAGTGCCTTGGCCAGTATGCCAGTGGAAAAAGGAACACTGTGTGGGAGAACTGTAGAGGTACTACGTGATACAGGGTGCAGTACAGTAGTGGTGAGGAAGGACCTGGGTTCCGAAGATTGCTTCACTGGAAAGGACAGCTTAGTTAAACTCATCAACGCGGAAGTATATAATTATCCTCTAGCAGAAGTAGAAATAAACTCTCCTTTTTATTCAGGCAGAGTTTCTGCAGTGTGCATGGACAATCCAGTGTATGAGGTTATAATTGGAAATATTGATGGGGCTACAACCTTGAGACAACCTAAGGAGACAGTGGGAGTTAGTGCAGTGATGACCAGAGCCGCAGCCAAGAAGATAAACCATCCTATACATAAGTTGAAGGTACCAGACACAGGGGAAAGCCTTAATATAGATTCCAAACAGATGAAAGCTCCTCAACAGGAAGACGTCAGCCTGGAGAAATGGAGAGAATTTGCAGAGGAGGGAAAACTGGTGTCTGGAGGTAAAGGTAGACTTTTCTATGACAATAATCTACTCTACAGAAAATTTAAATCACAGAATCAGCTTGTACTCCCCAATCAGGTACGTGAGGTGGTAATGAAGATAGCCCATGAGAGCCCTATGGGAGGATATCAAGGAATTGGTAAGACTACAGTTAAGGTATCTGCACACTTCGCGTGGCCGGGAATGATGGCAGATGTCAAGCGATATTGTCAATCTTGTGATGTTTGCCAGAAGACGGTCCAAAAAGGTAAGGTGAGTAGGGTACCACTGGGAGAAACCCCCATAATAGACACTCCCTTCCAACGAGTGGCCGTTGACCTGATCGGACCCATAGAACCCAGGAGTGAAAAAAAAAACAGGTACATATTAACCCTTGTAGATTATGCTACTAGGTATCCAGAAGTCATTGCTTTGCCATATATAGACACCGAGAGGGTAGCGGAGGCACTAATGGATATCTTTTCTAGAGTGGGAGTTCCGGCTGAAATGATAACCGACAGGGGTGGCCAATTTACAGCTAACATGATGGCTGAGGTAAGGCGTTTACTGTCTATCAAACATTTACCCACAACACCCTACCACACTATGGGAAATGGTTTGGTAGAGAGGTTCAATGGCACGCTTAAATCTATGTTAAAGAAAATATGTGCTGAACAACCCAAGCTTTGGGATCGCTTTCTACCCGCTGTATTATTCGCTTATCGTGAAACTCCACAGGCCAGCATGGGATTCAGCCCCTTTGAGTTGCTGTACGGACGGACGGTGAGGGGACCCCTGAGCATCCTACGCGAGGTCTGGGACAGAGAGAAGATAGACGAGGTACAGACCACCTACCAGTATGTGTTTGACCTGAGGGAGAAGCTGGAAGAGACCTGTAAGTTGGCTAGAGATCAGTTAAGTAAATCCAAGGAAAAGTATAAACACCATTATGATAAGCGTGCAAAGGACCGGAAGTTCTCTGTAGGAGATCAGGTCTTACTATTGTTACCAACATCAAACAACAAGTTACTGCTTCAATGGAGTGAAAGCTCAGAAGGGAATCATGGACTATGGGATTGAAGTTAAAGGTGAAGTTAAGATTTTCCATGCAAACATGATTAAACTATACCATCTTCGAACAGAAACAACAGCTACACTGGAGGGGGTTGCAGAGGCAGCAGTGATAGAAGAGACTCCGGAGGATGAAGAGAACCCCTTGAACCTGCCAAACGTACAGCAGAAGGAGACATGGAGACAGGTAAACATCAATACAGATCTGTCTGCAGAACAACAACAGGAGCTGAAAGACTTGCTACAGAATTTTGAGAAGGTATGGTCGGATGTTCCCGGAAAAACCTCAGCAGTAGAGCACAAGATCAAGCTTAGAGAGGAAGAGGTGGTACGTATTAGACCATATAAAATCCCATATGCAATGAGATCAGAAGTAAAGAAGGAAATAGACTCTATGAAACAAATGGGAATTATAGAATATTCTGACTCCACCTTTTCAGGATCCATGGTCATTGTAAGTAAACCAGACAAAACTCATAGGATCTGTTTGGATATCCGTAAGTTGAATAATCTAACTGTGTTTGATAGTGAACCCATGAGTGACCCTGAAACGATTTTTAGTGGTCTGCAACCAAGTAAGTATTTCAGTAAAATGGACTTGAGCAAAGGATATTGGCAGGTTCCCTTAGAGAACAATTCCAGACAATCCACCGCTTTCCAAACTGATCAAGGTCTATACCAATTTACAGTCTTGCCATTTGGACTTGTTAATGCCCCAGCCACCTTCAATAAATTAATGAGGAAACTTGTTGGTGATCTAGAGGGAGTGGAATACTTTATGGATGACATTCTTATTCACACAGAAACCTGGAACGATCATCTTATTCTCATTAAGGAAGTTATGCAGCGGCTGTTAGACGCAGGAATGACAGCCCGTCCAACAAAGTGCTACATGGCGATGCAGTCTTTACAGTATTTAGGACACAGGTTGGGAATGGAAGGACTCTCGCCTCTCAAGGATAAGGTGGAGAAGATAGAAAAGGCACCCCAACCTCGAACCAAGAAGGAGCTAAGGTCATTTCTGGGACTTAGTGGTTTCTACCATAAATATATTCCTCATTATTCCACCATTGCTGCTCCCCTGACAGACCTAGTGAGGAAGAACCAGCCGAACCAGTTGAAGTGGGAAGAACATCACAGCAGGTCCTTCCTACAGCTGAAGTCCAGTCTCTCGAGGGAACCTGTGCTGATGTTGCCTAACCTGGACCAAGAATTTCTTCTACGTACAGATGCCTCCAATACTGGGATTGGGGCGGTGCTTATGCAGAAGCAGGATGGTGAGAAGAAGCCTGTGGCCTACGCAAGCAGAAAACTTCTACCCAGGGAGCAACGGTACTCGGTGGTTGAGAAAGAGTGTCTAGGAATAGTTTGGGGAATACAAAAGTTTTCAGTGTACCTATATGGGAAGCCTTTTGTCCTGGAGACTGATCACAAACCTCTTGCTTATCTTCAATCAGCTAAAACTGAGAATGGGAGATTAATTAGATGGGCACTTTTACTTCAGCCATATTTGATGAACATTAGAGTCATTAAGGGTTCTCTGAATGTTGGTGCTGATTATCTTAGTAGGGCCTAAGGAAGAAAATTAGATTTTCATCTCAAGAAGGGAGGTTTGTCACGAAATTATAGAGATTAGTGTATATGTAAGACAAGACGAAACAGTGATTCAGTTGGTTCAGATGCATAGTGACATGAACACTAGATTCATGGACGGCTTAAAGTGCTTCAAGTACAAAGATTATTATTCATTGTAGCATTAGAGTTCCAAAGATCTCTATTATTGTTTCGATCTGTTCATCCATTTTTTTCTTTAAACTTAGTTAAGTGTTTTATGCAAAGTAGCTGACGTAGGTAAAATAGTTTCTGATTGGTCATTTATATCTTTGTGTTTTCTTCCAGCAAAGGAGGGATTTGAGAAGAAGTTTAGGGTCGGACATCACTTGTAGTGGAGGTGGTTGGGAGCTGCCGCCATTACCCTGGGGTCACAGGGTCAGTTGGATTTACTACCCGTCCAAGCTACCGCGCCAGTGGTTCTACAGTGTTTATCGGTGTTCTTACGATCAAGTTTAATGGAACCTATGTAACTCGTAGTTCGGTATAGCGTTATTGTGGTAACTTGTGGCTCATTTACGATTGAAGTTAAAGTAACTGTAGAGTTGCGTAACGCTATTGTGGTAACTTGATGATAATTGTGATAGCATAATTTAGTTAATCTTGGCCGGTATTTGAAGCTTGGATTGGTGACTGTGACAGGGTGATGCGGTTCCCGGCCATGCCCAACGTAAGTGGTGTCTGTTTTTTTTTTAGCTAGGTTAGCATAGGAATATTATCTCCATTAATTTAGTATTCATAAGTCAACTATTCAAGTATTGGACTGACGTTACCTGTATTTATGTGATCCTAATAGATTAACTTTGCTTTAACTATTAATTTGCGAGTGTACATTAAAGAAAGGATCAAGGACTTCCAAACTCTTACTAGCTTGATGTCCTATGTTATGAGTAGTGAAAAGATCAGTGAATATTTGAATGGTTGATGGTTTGACTTTGAATTGATTCACTTGATTGCTTAAGTAAATCGGTAAAAACTTGTTTAACTTTATATATTAGATTGAGGGTTTGTAATTGATACTTTACAGGTTGAAGTTGGGGCAAACTTTTACAAGCTTAACTTCATACATATAAAGCATAGCTAGCTAGATTCTTAAATATTTGTTTGTTTGTATATACGTTGCTTGTTCATTAAAATAAGAAGTATTTATGGTGTACTACTCTCCTGTCAAATGATTTGGGTCTGGTATTCTAAGAATTTTATTTGTATAAAGGTAAAAGAACCTGGATCCTGGTTTATTAGTAGTGATTATTGCAAAAATAGAACTGAGATCGTGACAGGTCTCACCTGTACAATCTCAAAGTTTGCAGATGACACAACAATCGCAAATACCGTACATACAAATGAATATGTTGAAGATATGCTAAACACTTTAAACAAGCTTTCACAATGGGCCAAAATCTGGCAAATGTGTTTCAATGAAGATAAGTGTAAAGTACATCATATCGGATACCGCAATTAAAAAGCAGACTATTAGATGAATGGCACCCAGCTAAAGAATGTAAACAGATAAACTGATTTAGGAGTAACACTATCCAGTAACTTAAAACCAAGTCAACATTGTGCTGAAGTTGTTAAGAAGGCAAACAAAATTATAGGTTTCATAAGTAGATCATTTGAACATAAATCAAGATATTATCCTCACCCTTTACAATTCATTAGTCCGCCCACTTTTGGAATACTGCGTTCAGTTCTGGTGCCCTTACTATCAAAAAGATATAGACAAATTGGAACAATTTCAATGTAGAGTTACCAAGATGATACCCTGTCTTCGGAACAAATCATACGAGGAACGTCTTAAAGAACTAAATTTGTATCCATTAACGAAGCACAGATTGAGAGGTGGCCTTATTCAAGTTTTCAAGATCATCAACAGCATTGACAACATGAACTGTAATAAATATTTTACGATTGACCTATCACACTACACACAGGGAAATGGCTCCAAAATCATTGGTATATCATTCAACTTTAACGAATCCAGGAATGTCTTCTTCAATCGAGTCGTCAACTTGTGGAATGGGCTTCCCCGAGATGTCATAGACTGCAACACCGTTGATTCCTTCAAAGTTCGCCTAGACAAGCACCTTGCCCTGAATCCAAGGTTGACTGCATTTGCAATTAAATAAATATTTTCTTTAGTAGTGTTTGTTCAATAACCTAATAGATCTTAATATAATTTCCCCTGCCATGAACTAAGGCCCAGGGCATTACTTTCTTCTCACATCTTTCCTACATTCTCTCCAAAATATTGTTGCAACACTTGGAACAGCAGTGTTTTGGAGGGCAAGTAACCTCGAGGGGTCGCATGAATTGTTGTTGCTTGTTTTCATTTGTACTCCCTTCTCTTGTCTCACCTTGACCCGCAATATTCCGAAACTATAGATGTTTAGGTGTACAAAACGTGCATATTTCTGCCAACAGAGGGCACTCTTTATCGCACATTTTGTACACCTAACATTCTGGAGTCTAAGCATATCGCGGGTCACAGTGAGGCAGGGAAGGCGACAGGACATTTGCCGCCGACTGTAGAAGCAACGTTCTTTTGAAAATGGGTAGCCAGCGTCATCCAGCAAACGTTATTATTCGTGCCGTGACGCAAGATGAAACACAACGATCAAATCTTTGATCCTTCCCTCCGGTACCAGGGAGCAGGGGGAGGGAGAAGGGGGGTAAAAAGAGGAGGGAAAGGAGGAAGGAACAGAAGGAGGAGTAGGGAGGGTATCAAATGGAAGAGGATGATCTGGAGGTAGTGAAGGAACAGTATGATGTGCAGACAGACATATAGACGGACAGAAATAAGTGTGGTATTTATTAATGTATCCATTATGAATTATCTTGCGTTTTTCACTTGTTAACTTTCCTATATTGATTTAATCTTGAAGTTCTCTCCACCCTTCACCAATGGCTCCAGTTGTTCCCCTCTCCTTCTGCCTCGTTCTCATTAATTGTCGATTTCCTTTGTTTTTCTTCATCTTCCTTTCTCTTTCTCTCCCTCGTTTCCTTGCCATTGGTCTCACTCTCATTCACATGACACAGCTCAATCATCAGTCAGAGAGGTTTGTTGGGTTGATTCTCTCTTGTTCTTCTTGGCTCTTGCTATACTCGGGTTCTCTTGTCTTGCTTCTATCTCGTGTAAATTCTGTATCGCAACTCTCTCTCTCTCTCTCTCTCTCTCTCTCTCTCTCTCTCTCTCTCTCTCTCTCTCTCTCTCTCTGGAGGCCAGGTAATATTTGACAACCTGAGTAAAGAGAGAGAGAGAGAGAGACAGAGAAAAGAAGAAGGGACAACACAACATAGACAATTATATGTAAAGACGAACTAATGGTACGCAAACCATAATACAAAGGCATATGATAACATTAGTAAGCGCAGACACAAATTTAACAAAACATTATATTATATCATGACCCATTTTCAGTAACAATGTTCATAAACATAATGCACAGAAGAAAATAGTAAATTATATTACCATAAATAATAAATGTTACCTTAGCTTCACGCAGGAGGATTATAATGAATAGTGTCTCGTGTTTTGTCTGTACCACTCCTTCCCCAAGTGTCTGAAACAATAAAAATATATTATGTACAACATAAAAACTATATAAATCTAGATAACAATTATATAACAAACTCATATACTGTATAATGTTCATACACAGCCAGGCAATTGCAAGAACATTTTACTCATGGTGCATATATTGAATCAATTACACAATATTTAAAAGGGGGACGTGAATTGGGTTCTTGTTATGAATACAAATAATACAATGTTAGAGCCGTATTTGGCAATCACCTACAATTATATCATTATGAACAATGTGGAGAAGGGTGAATTTTCATAATAAGCAAGTGATGCACAAATACAACACATATAAATGATCAGCTTCGGGAAAACAGGTGTGTGTAGAAAATAAATAAATACAATATATACAAAATAAAGCATACAATGGAAAATACACAAGGCAAGGCAGACTGAGATATTTTAACGAGAGGGTGGGGAGAGGCTATTTGGTCCTAGGGGGGGCTGGGGGGGGGGGGGGGTGGGGGAGAGAGACTATTCGTCACGAGGAGAGGGAAGACGCCATTATAATATGCAGGAATTAGAGAGGGACGAGGAAGGTGAGAATATGAGAGGAAGAAATCGTGAACGAACGCGGACAGGGAATTCAACAATGTAAATCGGGAGTAATTCGATATTATTATGCTGTACATTTCAGCCATTCGTAAACCTCGAAGGATTTCTTATCTTTCATTCAGGATTATATATATGTATGAAGGATAACATACCACACACACAATATATTCATAACATGTATGTGAGCTAAGATGATACCACTACATACAATTTCAAGTGAAAATTATATATTCACATGAAGGAGATAAATTGCGATTGATGTCTTTTGCAGACTTTTATATTATTCTGTTACACACGATTACCTTTGGAAATTAAGGACCGTATTTAAAATTAACTGAGCATTGGACTTTAGATGAGTATAACAGTCGTAGAAGGTAATAATGTGCATAATTATGCCTGCGAGGAAAAATTATGCCCGGAACAAAAAATAGCAGCACACGAGGAAAACGACAGAGAGGAAGACTGACAATATAAGTGGGTGATCAACTATGGCAACGACAGAGAGGAAGACTGACAATATAAGTGGGTGATCAACTATGACAACGACAGAGAGGAAGACTGACAATATAAGTGAGTGATCAACTATGACAACGACAGAGAGGAAGACTGACAATATAAGTGGGTGATCAACTATGACAACGACAGAGAGGAAGACTGACAATATAAGTGGGTGATCAACTATGACAACGACAGAGAGGAAGACTGACAATATAAGTGGGTGATCAACTATGACAATGACAGAGAGGAAGACTGACAATATAAGTGAGTTATCAACTATGACAACGACAGAGAGGAAGACTATGGCAACGACAGAGAGGAAGACTGACAATATAAGTGGGTGATCAACTATGACAACGACAGAGAGGAAGACTGACAATATAAGTGGGTGGTCAACTATGACAACGACAGAGAGGAAGGCTGACAATATAAGTGGGTGATCAACTATGACAACAAGAGAGAGGAAGACTGACAATATAAGTGAGTGATCAACTATGACAACAAGAGAGAGGAAGACTGACAATATAAGTGGGTGATCAACTCTGACAACGACAGAGAGGAAGACTGACAATATAAGTGGGTGATCAACTATGACAACGACAGAGAGGAAGACTGACAATATAAGTGGGTGATCAACTATGACAACAAGAGAGAGGAAGACTGACAATATAAGTGGGTGATCAACTATGACAACGACAGAGAGGAAGACTGACAATATAAGTGGGTGATCAACTATGACAACGACAGAGAGGAAGACTGACAATATAAGTGGGTGATCAACTATGACAACGACAGAGAGGAAGACTATGGTAACGACAGAGAGGAAGACTGACAATATAAGTGGGTGATCAACTATGACAACGACAGAGAGGAAGACTGACAATATAAGTGGGTGATCAACTATGACAACGACAGAGAGGAAGACTGACAATATAAGTGAGTGATCAACTATGACAACGACAGAGAGGAAGACTATGGCAACGACAGAGAGGAAGACTGACAATATAAGTGGGTGATCAACTATGACAACGACAGAGAGGAAGACTGACAATATAAGTGGGTGATCAACTATGACAACGACAGAGAGGAAGACTATGGTAACGACAGAGAGGAAGACTGACAATATAAGTGGGTGATCAACTATGACAACGACAGAGAGGAAGACTGACAATATAAGTGGGTGATCAACTATGACAACGACAGAGAGGAAGACTGACAATATAAGTGGGTGATCAACTATGACAATGACAGAGAGGAAGACTGACAATATAAGTGAGTGATCAACTATGACAACGACAGAGAGGAAGACTATGGCAACGACAGAGAGGAAGACTGACAATATAAGTGGGTGATCAACTATGACAACGACAGAGAGGAAGACTGACAATATAAGTGGGTGATCAACTATGACAACGACAGAGAGGAAGACTGACAATATAAGTGGGTGATCCACTATGACAACGACAGAGAGGAAGACTGACAATATAAGTGGGTGATCAACTATGACAACGACAGAGAGGAAGACTGACAATATAAGTGGGTGATCAACTATGACAACGACAGAGAGGAAGACTGACAATATAAGTGGGTGATCAACTATGACAACGACAGAGAGGAAGACTATGGTAACGACAGAGAGGAAGACTGACAATATAAGTGGGTGATCAACTATGACAACGACAGAGAGGAAGACTGACAATATAAGTGGGTGATCAACTATGACAACGACAGAGAGGAAGACTGACAATATAAGTGGGTGATCAACTATGACAATGACAGAGAGGAAGACTGACAATATAAGTGAGTGATCAACTATGACAACGACAGAGAGGAAGACTATGGCAACGACAGAGAGGAAGACTGACAATATAAGTGGGTGATCAACTATGACAACGACAGAGAGGAAGACTGACAATATAAGTGGGTGATCAACTATGACAACGACAGAGAGGAAGACTATGGAACGGCAGAGAGGAAGACTGACAATATAAGTGGGTGATCAACTATGACAACGACAGAGAGGAAGACTGACAATATAAGTGGGTGATCAACTATGACAACGACAGAGAGGAAGACTGACAATATAAGTGGGTGATCAACTATGACAACGACAGAGAGGAAGACTATGGTAACGACAGAGAGGAAGACTGACAATATAAGTGGGTGATCAACTATGACAACGACAGAGAGGAAGACTGACATATAAGTGGGTGATCAACTATGACAACGACCGAGAGGAAGACTGACAATATAAGTGGGTGATCAACTATGACAACGACAGAGAGGAAGACTGACAATATAAGTGGGTGATCAACTATGACAACGACAGAGAGGAAGACTGACATATAAGGGGGTGGTCAACTATGACAACGACAGAGAGGAAGACTGACAATATAAGTGAGTGATCCACTATGACAACGACAGAGAGGAAGACTGACAATATAAGTGGGTGATCAAGTATGACAACGACAGAGAGGAAGACTGACAATATAAGTGGGTGATCAACTATGACAACAGAGAATATGGACAACCTGTGAGGAAGATAAACCAAGATATAGAACAGAATAACAACAAATAATATGATGGTGAAATATATAAGGATGCGTTTGTAAGAGAAACTGAGCCAACAACTATATTGAAAGGTAGAATAATAACAGGGACAAAAGTAAATGTAAGGGGAGAGGGATAGAAACTGTAACTTTGGAAACATATAAGATTATAATACTAATACCTACAATCATGATTATGATAATAAATAATAATGACAATATTATATTATATCTATATACTCCGGCACATACCCCATAGCTGGGGGTGGCCGATTGGAGACAGAGCCAGAACAGGGAAAAAACAAAAACAAACAAAAAACAAAAAAACACACACACACACACATCTAGGTTGCCTAGGAGAAGACCCAGAGATCCAGGCTAATTTGAAGTTTCCTGCAAGATTCCCAGGTCCCAGACCTCCCGGAGAGGTTCCGGTCTCAGCAGGCAAACATGCAGCGAAGCTCTACCACCACAAGCCCGCCCACCACGCATCCAGGCGTTACCCTTCATATATACCGGCTCCTCGAGCCAGGCACCTGATGGACTAATATCTAGTCCAATTGGCGCCTGCTCCCCTCTCCCAAACGACTACGTTTTCATTCATCTATTCACTAGAATTTTCCATTCATTCCTATTCATTACCACTTAGATTGCCTAATCTATAGGCATTCCTCTACCTGCCAACACTTGTATTACACATTTTCTCCATCTCACTGGAGGTCTTCCTACCCCTGTACCTCCCCTTGTATCTGACTAACACATTCTCTGTGTAAGCATTTTATATGTATTATTCTTATATTAATGAATATATTAATTATCCTTAGGTACTCTGTATATGAATCTTCTCTGATTCTTGTATCACTAATGTTCTCCTTTTTAATGTATTAATATGTCAGTGTTTACATGTCCATGGTCACCCATTTAATTAATTAACTTATCTTCTATAATCCCAGTGATCAAGGAAGAGAAAGGACGGCTATACAAAAGAGAAAAACAGTTGGAGAGACCAAACGAACAAAAATGGGAGGATGTAGAGAGAAAATGAGGGTCTAGGGGATGCTCTATTTTGAGAGTATGGGGCGAGGGGTGCTTAGATGTGGGGTGGGAGAAAAGGAGAGGATATGGGGTGGAGGGGAGAGACAAATATTGTGTATTAACAACAGAGAATAAAGACGAAGGTGATGGTGGAAGAAGAAGAATATCAAGAATAATATCATGAAGCTTAGAAGAAGAAACGATAATGATAGCATGTGCAAACAGCGAACATATAGTACTGTAGAGAATACAAGGATAATAGTAAGAACTTAACAATATTATAAATGCATGGACACAACAAATATATATAAGAATAAAGATAAAGCAATCAAACGGGGTTAAATGAGAGGTGTTAAATAATGATATGGGTGAACAGGAACATGTAAACAATCAAATATATTAATATTAATACATTTAAAAGGAGAATTCTATAGACAAAAACATCAGAGTAGATTCACATACAGTACTGGGTACCTATGAATATGGGTTGATTAATTTCACCAAGCAAGACATATAACAACAACATACGAAGATATCGACAACAACAATATATCAAGTACAAAATAAATATTTCTAATGTATTGAACATATAAAGAACAAACAAGCAAGACATAATAATTACTGACAATACATAGAGCGATACGAGATGAATAAAGTGGAGTAAATAACATCAATGATAATAACAAGGAAACATATGGAAAAAAGGACGAGAGTTGCGAGGGACATCATTCATGGCCATAAAATACGAAACGGAGATAAAAGATGCAATACATAGCATGACGCAAGACAAAATATGAGCGACCAAATATAAAAATAGACAAGAAACTTAAATATTGGAAAACAGAATAAACGATGCGAAAGGTATACTATATAGCAACCACACATACACATGCAAACAATTAATAGAGTGGATAAATAAATACAGGACTAAGAAATAAAATATATACGCACAGATATAGAATGAAAAATAACAAATACAAACACAGATAGTGCATGGAATATATTAGCTAAACTTAGTGAAAAATATACAAAGGTCAATTAAAAAATGTATATACTGTATATACAGGTATATATACATATATGCAGTATATATATATATATATATATATATATATATATATATATATATATATATATATATATATATATATTGTTATGCCGGGTTGTAATTCAACTCGCTTTATTATGTATTCTTTATTAATCCGTGTTTCGTATATGTAGAATTAGATAATGCTCGACAGGAACATATCTCGCTTCATGAATATTACTTTTAGATTACTCAATTATTCTCACAAAAACCCAATAAACACACAGTGTAAATTACACTCTTATTTAAACATAGGTACAGGAAATGGGGTATTAAAACCTCTACTAAAATGAGTAGGATTCCAATATTAATATACTGAGACTTGTAAAGAGTTGGATAAGGTTTATACATTAATGAAATAATGTAGTCACTTAAAAAACATCAAAATAGGAAATACACAATTACATAAAATACATACACAAATATAAACACTGATGACAATATCAATATGGGTCAAGTGTATAACGCGAGGTATAATGATTACAAGATATGGCAACTGAGGTCAACTACTCAGCTGCGCATAGGTATGTGCGGCGTGAAATACAAATAATGCTGCGCTCAGGTGTACACTCAAAGGTACCGTTCACGGGGTTACAGGTTAGTCGGACTGAGGTCAGGTTAAATATAGTTTCGATTTAGTGCAACGTTAAATCGAGTTTGGAAGATATGAACTTCGCTTTATCATAGGGGGAATGATAATTTAAATCTGAATTTAACTATCAAAAGAATTATTGTGAATAATATCTCAAACGATACACGGAAAATAAATTCAATCGTAAATGAGTTAAAATTACACGGAGTAAGGAAATCAGATTCACAGTAAATATAGTAAATATATAGGAGCAGTACAATAGCTATAGACAAGTATGTTTGAATGAATTAACAAACTACTGAAAGCAACGCAGAACGAAGTAGCGCTTTATTATAGCTTTAACACCTTACGAGCGGCCTATGCGGTTTATTTATATGTACCGCCCAGCGGGGTGTTTTTAGCCAAAATAGGGCTGTTTACGTGATCATTTTCATGCCTAAATAAGACCCAGAACGTAAAACAAGTACCTATCCCTGAAAGGGCATAAACAGAACTTTCGAATGACACCATAACGATCCTTTTATGATGGCTAGTTTTCTTGCAATAACCGTGCAACGCGAGTGCAAAAAGCATGTAATTCGGTACTTTCCCCATATAATTCAGTATGTAGCGAGTGAGAGAGGGAGGAGGGAGCTGAGATTCATGTCAGTAGGTTCGCCGCGGTGGTCTGGAGCAGTCATACGCTCGCTAGTCTCCTGCCACCACTTGTCTCTCTCTCTCAGCAACATTACGTGCTGAAATTGCCACTCGACCTATGTCGAGCGCCGCCACATAGTCCAGCTTTATTTAACTCGACTTATGTGGTGAGCCGCTAAGTAATGGTTAATAAGAGCTATAATGACTTAGATACAGAACAAAGTAGTATTTAATAGATAGCCAAAATTGATGGCATCAGGAGTTTGAATAAATTACCAAACTGCTGAATGGAACGCAGAACTAAGTAGCGCTTTAATATAACTTTAATAATCGTTATAATGATTTAATTACAGAACAAAGTAGTAATATATCAATAGCCAAATCTACAGACTTGATGAATATAGAATGTATAATCTGAATTCCTAAAACAGTGTCGAAAGGATTACATAGCCCGGGAACGTACTGTATATGATTAAGATTATTCACAAGAACTAAACACAAATTAGATGTCTTGAATAGAGTTTAATTCTAACTCAACGGACGGGTTCCTTTCTTTCAGCAGTGGCGACTTTATACACTAAGTATTCTCTTGTTATAGTTGGATTTAATATGGTCCTGAGTTTATGAGTTAAGTTTAGGTTTTAAAATAGTTAGAAGGAAAATAGACTCGTTATACACTTCACTTCGACATGGACACGCAATGATATTAACACAATAGAATAAAATCTAAGAGCATTCTCTAAGTATCACATATAATATCGAATACGTAACGTAGGTAAAATAAGCCAACAAATGCTTGAACACAAATTACATAAACAATACACACCGTACTTATATAAAATCACTGCACAGATCAAAGTTTGATAAATCTCACACATGTACTAAATTGACAAGAGGAGTCCTAGAAGCGGATCTCTACGAAAAAGTTAAGTTGAACACTCGCATATTTTTATATTACCTTCACAATAATTCCCAAAACTTATAACACATAGAGACACTTAGGTGCGGGTGTAGAGGAGAAAAACTTTCCATGAGGGAGAATTTGGATGACGTAGGACTCGTATTTCTTCCTCCGGGTCGTCAAAGGGAGCTGCCTCTCGCACGGACACTAGAGAAGGTTGCTCCTGGTTTCTCTACCACACTCTCGTTCGCCACCCTATTTGGACTTTACTATAGGGACAGGTTTGTCCTATAGAAAGTATAGCTACCACTGTTCTCTACCCACTAGAAGCTGAACTAGTGGAAGGTATTACCCATGTTTGCATACCTTCCCTACATTTCAATTAAGCTATATATGGATGTTAATTGAACTCATTAGACCTATCTCGGAATAGTAGGGACATGGTAATTTCATTCTTTCTCTTATTGTGAAGGCATTCCTTATTCTAAAAATATAGTTACCCTAAAAATACATGCTTATGGTTATTTTCTATCTCATAATATTATACTCTTTATATAAAAGGCTTGCATGGCTGCATAATAAATGTTTTTCTTTGATTCACTCTTCCTGACTTTTTCTATATTGCAGGCCATGTGTTTGTTCCTCCTAATAAATGTTCTACTATTTCCATTCCTCAAGTGAGGTACTGTAGAGGTGATTCTCTTGGTCCCATCGGTAGAGGTATTGCACTGGAGCTTTATGCTGCATTTGCATAAACTCTTGTTCGTCGTATAACAAATCCGGCTGTGGTTGAGTATTTGCCTTTTGTGTTTGTCCCAAGGCTCTGCAATTGGCTGGACAGGTATCTCCGTGATTGGTCTGTGTTTCGAACTTCTGGTAGGTCCCGGATGTGGTGACCATTGGCGGGCAGACTGTCCTATACCTGCAGGGATTACAGCATGAGTATGTCTTCCTTGCTGGGTAGACTGTGTTATTTCTGCAGCTATTAGAGCACGGGAAATTTGGGGAAACTGTGTGGCTTCTCTTTCCATCCTCTGCTGCATCTTTTTCCTCGTTCTTTTGCTCTCCTTCACTGTAGCTATTTTTGCTCTTGTCGGCTGCTCACTTCCCTGTATTGTTAGGACCTCTGCGGGGTTTGCTTTCAACCCCGTCATCTCACCACCGTCTTCTAAAAAAAAATCTCGGCCTTGAGGCTTAAGGTTATAAGTTCTGAAAGTTTTGGTGATGATAAAATTATAAGGTGTAAGGTGCTGTAGAAATTGACACCAAACTATATTGGGGATGTCATTAGGGGCATCGGCGTTGTACTGCAGGTTAGTTGGAGGGGAGT